>JAADXZ010000354.1:0-24893 GCA_023338055.1 Phytopythium mirpurense | reverse complement strand
CTCCAGCTAGGTACGCTGTGAGGTTGAGTGGCTCACACGAGCCGTGGCGAGTACCGTGAGGTACTGCCACTCTTTACACTTGGAGTTTGTATGGTTAGCCATGGACCGTGTCCAGGAGCCACCCATTTTGGGCTCGTTCATGAATAACATTACATAATAAACAGTCTCTCTTTTGCAAGGAAAGTATTAAGACGTTACGTTAGATTAAGGCCATAGTGGGGCCGAGTCTATTTTTCAGTTACCTTTCCTAGACACCGTGAACGGTGTACACGCTTCCTCGCGTGAAGTGCTGTGTGAGCTCCGTCACAGACTGTGGATGCTCAGAACTTCAGATTGGTCCGAAAAAAAGAACATCTCGCAAAACACTTTCGTATAGTTCGCGAATTTTGTGATTGGTTCCTTAAATCGAAGTAAAATCTCCACATATATTATTGGCTGAAATCGTGTATATTCATTGCCATGTCGGACGGGTGCACCATGAAAACCATACTTTTGAGACGTGTAAAATGCACTGTAATTTTCGTTTCTGCTCATCTCTAAGGACGTCCGTCAAAACTTGAGAAAGCGCGCGCCTCATCGACTGCGCTGGCGCAGCGCGCGAGTTAGGGGTCATTTCGCGCCATGCACATTATTCCGCCAGCGCCACCCATCGCTCTTCAATATAAATGGTCAATATTTATGTATAGAAAATTAACCCTCTGTTCTTAGAACGCCTATGTGACATAACTTTTGCTCCGTCACATCAATACGCCCGAATCTGTACTTTTGGAATGCGCTGATGCCAAACAATTTTTCGAAACAGCACATTTTTGAGTAGAATGCCCAATAACTAAAAGCCGCTAATCGTGCTTTCTTACAAAGACGGAACATTAAAATATTGGTTAAATCCTAATAGTATCCAAGATTTGTCCACAATTTCTTATTTCAGTTAAAAATGCAATAACATATGGAGAAGATAAGTCGAGGACGAGAAATATATCGACAGATACACAAATTTAACAGTGTCCAATTTTCCAGTACTTCTTATATCAGTTTAAAATGCCAGAACAAATGGAGAAGGTATGCCAAAGACGAGAAAGATATCGAAATTTACAAACAGACTGAGCTACGTGGGTTATATTTGAAGTACTTTCTGAAATCATGGTTAATAAGATCGGTCCACGATTTCTCCAGTATTTCTGATTAGCTCATTTTTTTTAAAGATGATGGACATTGTTAATCTGCGAGTGGCGTGATGGGCAAAAGTGAGCTATCTGCGTGATACACCACCGCACAGCGCGTTGTGTCAACCTGCTACATGCATTAGCCGCTAATATACTGAGCTCCTAAGCGTTGTCGTCGTCCTGTTCCGTGCTCAGTGCGTCTTGTGGCTCATTGCTCGCGGCTAAAACCTACTGCGCATCTTGTGGTGCGCTGCTCACGATAGTGTCCAACTTCTAACTGTCTCTCTCCACCTCGGCCATCTCTTCGTCGTCGTCCTTCGGCTCCATGGTCGTCTGCTTGCCGCAATCCTCCTAATGTACAAGCGCAATATTGTTGTTTTTGGTTGTCGCATTCGTCTTGTGATCGTCGCCGTTGCCACCCTTGGTCATTTGCCCATCGCCGTCGCCCTGTTTTTGTCGTGATCTTGTCGCTGTCGTCGTTCTTGTTTGTCTGGTCGTCGCCGTGCTTATCTTCCTGGACCGTGGTCGTATCTTCATGTTCCTCTTCATTGCTCTGTGTAGTGATCTGCGTGGGCTCGGTCTCGCTCTCGTCCTGGAGGTCAGCGCCGTCGGCAGCCGTACTCTCGTCATGTACATCTGCGCCGCTTGTATCATGAGACTGGTGTTGGACGCCCGCGCGCATGGTAGGAGCCTCACTCATGAATGGGTGGTGGCACACCGGGACCTGGCGTCCGCTCATTACGTAGTCGAATTACTCGAAGCGGCGCCGAACCAGCGACTGAACCGTCAGATCACGGGAGACGTCTGGAACCATCTGAACGAGGAACTTCCAACATACGAAGATCCCGCAGCTGTACGCATCAAACTGGATTGGGCGGTTGAGCATGATCACGGTGCACTTGACCAACCCCAGTCTGACGAGATTTTGCGCGAAGTACCCGATGGCGTGCTGGAACGCCTTGGACGACAGGGGGTCGTAGCACAGGATGCGGTTAAACCTGGACTTGAGGATCGTCGAGCACCAGTGAAAATCGCCGAAGTTGACGGGTACGAGGATGCTGTCGACATCTGGCTCGTTCGCCATGGCAACGATGCGCGAGATCAGCATGATGTCGTCATTGGTCTTGGCCTTGTTTCTCCTGGTAGTGGTCTCGTGGATGCCGCCGTATTGACGCGTCGAGTGATCGTGAGCGAGTCGATCGCACAGGGCGCGAACGAAAAAGTCGCTCAACCAGGTCGGAGGCGTTGTGCGGTACAGCATAGAAAAGTTGTTCTCCTCCACTGCGTCGAGCCCATCAATGTGCTTGTACGGGTACTTCGCCAGCATGCGTTGCGCAGCGCTCCACTAATTCTTGTCGATGTGCCTCGACAAAAGGGTAGATAGCCGAGCAAAGCCAGCGTACTAGAGCGAGTCCGTCCACAACAGCGGCGACTAGTAGCTCCATGCGCTTGTAGAACTCGATCTGGGCACGTGAGTAGGTCCCGATCCCCAAGATCAGGACAACTTCGATCGAGGAGTTTGACTTGAAGGTCCCGCCTAGAAGGACCACAGCGTCGTTGGTTGTGTTTGTAAGTGGCAGGATCTCCTTGCAGGCCGACAAGAGCTTGGGCGGCCGGAGGCAAAACGAATCCTGGTTCAGAACAAGATTCGTCCTCTACTTGTACGTGGACCGCTACTTTTCTTCCGACGCGTACCGCACTATGAGCCCAGAAAGGCGGCGTTGCGCTTCCTCCAGCCACAGCTGCTCGGCGCACAGAGCGTCGGCCAGCGCCAGAAGCGTGATTTCACCAGCGGCTCGCCGCCCGCCATCCTGCGCCAAGTACCAGGCGCGCGAAGCCTTCTCGTCTGCGGTGGTCTGCTTCTTCTGTTTCTGCTGCTGACCGTCCTTGCGCGCCTTCGGGCTGAACTTGAAAGGTCAGCTTTCTGTCGTCCTTGGCGCCTTTAATGCCTGCGTCGTCATCACCAGATTCATCACCCTCTTTCTCGCTCGAGGGAGGGACGCGCTTCTTTCCCGCGGCGGCAGTCTTGTTGGCGATGAACCACTCGATCTTGACTGCAGCAATCGTAGCAGCAGTCTCCGTACTCGTGGAATTTCGCGCCTTGCTGTTGGCGTCGTCGAACGGGCTTGTAGCTGACGCCGACAACTCGACGTCACCCACAGCCTCTTCTCAGAGGCTGTGGCTGACGGAGACCTGGGACAGCTCGAACTCGGCCGGCGCTTAGTTCTCCTCTTGATCACGTTCCGTGCCGCTGGTTCTCTTTCCTTGGCAAATGTTTTTTCTCCACTGACGAACGAGAAAAGCCTTCAGCGAGTCGAGTTCTTGCTCATCGGCAACGTCCGCGAGGTCCCGGGCAATGGTATATCAGAAGGCATTAGTATAACAGCAGACATCCATTACCAACACAAATCAGCGTACCTTTCGTCATGCGCATTTCGGGGATGAAAGGACCTAAGACCTGCGTGCGGTTCCTGTACGCAACCCGTGGCGACAATGAAGCTGCATGGTTGTAGCGAACTCGCAGACGCACGCCCAGTCGACCTTGAACAGCCGATACGCCTTGTGACTTCCACGCACCAACAAAACATCTGCGTCGGCCTCGTCCGGCTCGAACAACTAGACACCGGCCTTCTCGACGCCAGTACTGTACTCCGGCGCGATCATCTGAGCCACGATGCGGATGGTGAAGCGCAGCAACATCGCCATCTCGACGTCATAGCTGGCGCAGACGTTCTTGCCGATTCTGCTCTCCTTGAACTTGTACTTCTTCTCCGCGCGACGGTCGTGGGCGACGAGCGCCCGCATGCAACTCGCCACTGTCTTGTCACCGTCAACGCTCATCTTGATCTTGGCGAAGTAGTTCTCCAACCATGTTGTTCGTATGGTCCTTGAAGTGAGGCTGCTTTCCACCGTAGTAGATGACCCAAATGTCCTCGCATGCGTCCCAGCTGCGCACAAAGTAGTACAAACGTTCGTGTGGTCGATGTGCGAGCAGGTGCCGCGCAGAGAGTCGATGTGTTGCTTGTAGTCATTAGGCCCACGCACGTAGACCATCTCCTGCACCGCGCCGTCGATCAACCCAACATCGTGCCCCGAGATCTTCCCAAACTCAGGCTTGAAGCGCGTCTCCTTTAGGTACTTTATCACGTGGAAGTGACAGATAAGTACCCGAGCCTCAGGAAAATGAGCGCGAAGGACGCGGATCTCGTTCATGTCCTTGTCAACCATCACGACGCGGACGAGCTTGATCCGGTCAAGACTGAGACGCTTGAAATGCGGTAGGACGTTGTCCATGTGCCAGTCGCTGTTCGACTCAAACAGCGAGTGCTGAACAGGTGAGCCCTTGCCGAACTCGTTCATTACCATGAAGGTGCAGAGCTGGTAGTCGTATCTGTTGAAATCTTGGAGAAATTCTGGGTTAATCCTGCCCTCGCAAAGATCGTACAGAACGTAGGGTACCCGTTGATCTTGTGGCTGCAGACGACCAGCAGCAGCTCGAGAAAGCGCACAAACATCTGCCGCAAGTGCTCTGTAGCCTAAGACATTACGCCCGTCTCCCCAACCTCCGTGTCGGCCACGATGACAATGTTCTCCGGATTTACGGCCATAAACCGGGCTGACAGCTCTGCCGCAGCGTCGTTGGCGTCCGACTGGTAGTTCTTGGATGTAAAGAAGCGCACCATGTTGTCGACGTCGTTTTGGACTACGTTCTGATCATGGTTGAGGATGTAGTCGTAGATGCGCGCGCGTTTCGCTCCAGCTGCGAGCATTGCGAGCATCCCCTCGACGCGGGCGCCAACTTGCTGATCGGAGATGCCGCGCGCACACGAGTAGGTCTTGTACACCTCGGAGCTGACGAAGTGGTTGTGCAAAAACGTGCCGCGCTTGACCTTCAGCTCTCATGTGTTCCCGCACTGCGACCACTGCACCACAAACCGGAACGGACAGCCGGTGTACCGGGTGAACTGGTTCGGTCGCTTGCCCTTCCTCCGATCTTCACGGGGCCACCAGTCGTGTGTACAGTGGTACGTCCGCTGGTACGGGCTCTTAGCCTCTGGCAAGAGTTCGGCATGCCCCTCCCGGCCCTTGGCAGTGTCGAGGATGCGCCTGTTCCGCTCGTCCCGCGACATCGTCTCGGCGATGGACAAAACCCTGCATGGTCCTTTCCGAGTACGCCGCCTCGTACTCGAACCATGCCGCCCAGTCCCGGTGGAAAGTATGCGGAGGCGTCACAGCTACCACATGACCGTACAGAAGAAGTAGCGAATTCGTTGTGGACGAGTCTTGACTTAACTTGAGTGGGTGCTGGGCGCTCGATCTGGAGCACCGACGGGAGCTCTGACCGGAGCTTCGACCGTGAGCGTCATCGCTGCCGTCATCGTCCTCCGATGCGTCCTCTGCGTCCTCGTAGGCGTCTTCTTCTCCGTCTCCAGAGCCTCCGCGGTCTTCATGTCTGCGTCTTCGTCATCTTCAGCGTCTTCATCACCGTCCTCTTCGTCTTCGCCGTCGCTGGTAGCGTGGGGACTCGTGTGCACTCCGCTACGGGCTGAGCGCGCGATTCCGCCGGCGTCTTCTCCCTTACCTTCGTCGTAGACGCCCTTTCGCGCTCCCTCCTCTTTCTCTTCGTTGCCCGCGTCTTCGTCGGCCTCCAAACCAGTCGCTTCCGCCGTAGCACGTGTTGCTGGCAAGAGACACGCGCGTTTAGCAAGCGCTCTCTCAGCAATCATTTGAATGCGGACGTTCATGCTCACCTGGTGCCTGGCGGCGTGTTCGGCCGGGGCGGAAGACGGACGCGCAGGCTGCGACCCGACAGAGCGCACAGACCGACTGTCGGGCATGGCGCTTGGGAAAGTCCGAAGGGGCGGGCTGGACTGGGGCGGGCTGCTGGTAACAGCATGGGGGGCGGAGCGCTCGGTTTCACCGCCGAAACGGCCAGCGCGGGTCAAATCTCGGACAAATGTCGAGTCGAGTATATTTGATTGTGTTACAACGCAGGTTACTCAGGAGTGATGATCGCCGAGGACGACGGAAACTTTCTTTATTTTCGTACATGGGAAAACCACGTTCGGGAGAATGGACTCTAACGCGGGCGATACCTAAAATGCGAAGTCTGTTCAATCGTCACTAAAGGTAACTAAAGTCACTAAAAATTGATGTTGGTCACTAAAGCTGAAAGGACCTCTCCGCCAACCATCCAACTCCATCCAGCCCCGTGACAAGTGGTGGCTCGCCCGTAAAGCCTCATTCCTTCACCTGACGACTTGCGTCCACATCTGCTTTGGTTCGGCACGAGCCCCCGTCGCGCCCACCTTTAGTACAGGCTCTGGCGCTGCTGAATCGGCTCAATAGGAGCCGTCTGCTGCTGCTATCCTGGCGACTGTAGCGCCGCCGTGTTCCGTTGCATGTCGATCAATGTGGGAGCCAGTGATGATCATCTATCACATGTCCAATTACTGCATGAGCGGCTTGCACAGCGGGCCCGCACTGCTTAGACCGAACCTTCTGAGGCCCCAAAGACTCCACTACGTGTCCGTACCTCTTCGATAAGCCACTCGGGTGTACTAGCAGCGCCAGCGCTAGCGTCGCCGAAGGCTTCATTGCTCGCTCACTAGACCTAAAAATACTCTCATCCCATCCGGCTTCCGTCCGTTTCGCGTGTATTCTTGGCTTGAGAAAAGCCGCGTCTCGCGCTCCCTCGCGAGTCGCGACCCAGCAAAGCCCCACAGAAAGAGCAGCGTGCGCGCGCGTGCATTGAGCGTCGAGCTGCGGTCGCAGCGCTTGGGCACCGTCGGCAGGACCAGGAGCTGTCCTTCGCGTCGACCATGAGCGTCGACTGGGTGCTGATCGTGGTCATCGTCGTCATGACGGTGGCGCTGCTGCTCGCGAACGTGTACATCCTGGTCTACTTCCAACACGACGACGACAAGAACACGGCCTACTTCCCCAAGTTCCTCGTGGTGCGTCCGCCGTCTGTGGCGCTCTCTTGGACGCAGAGCTCGCTTTTTAACTCAGCCTGGCCTTGGCATGAAACTCGCCGCTGCTTCAGGTCTTTGGCCTCCTCTTCGCCCAGGCGACGGTGCTCATGCTCCCGCTCGACGTAGTACGCCTCTCAAAGCGCCTCAGCCTCCGTTCAAGCAAGGCGGGCACGTATACTAACTTCCGGACCACTTACCCCCTCCCTCGTAGGCGAACAACTCGACGGCGATCGGGTGCGAGGAAGGCTGGAACACGGCGTGCGGCAACATCGACATGGACCTGCTGTGGCTCATCGTGCTGCTGTCGATCGTCGTCTTCATCGTGGTGCTGCTGCCCTTCGCCATCTACTTTTACGAGGCGGACGACGGCGAGGACGACCCGTCCGGCAACCGCCAGGTCATCGAGGCGCTCAAGATGGAGGCGGCCACCGTCCTCGCGGCCGTCGCGCTCCTCGTCGTGCTCTTCGTGACCGTCTCCAAGAGCCACATCCCTATGCGCGCACTCGAGGTCCACTCCCTGTCGCCCACCAAGGGCTTCCATACGTACGTGGACGGCGCCACGCTCTCGGCCGACGAGATCGCGGCCGCCGGCGCGCTCGTGCACCAGGGCATCAAGGTCACGCTCGACGTGTCCTTCCCCGTCTACACGGTCGGCCTCACGAGCTTCGTCGGCTGGTTCGGCTTCTCCATCTTCTGCGGCATCGGCCTCGTCGCCCTGCCCTTGGACCTCATGCTGTACGTGCACACGGCAGGCCGTGTATTCTACCCCCTCGAGTGCTGACTAACCCCTTGACCGTTTGTACTGCGTCCGTAACCTGTCGCAGCGCCTTCTTCCACCGCCCCAAGTTCATCTCGGCCGATGTCTACGCGCACCAAAAGGTATGTGTGATGCCCTCCAGGTTGTCTCGGCGCTACATCCTATGAAAAACGTTGACCAACTGCTGATCGGAACTGCCTGCTTTGCCGCCGCAGCTGGTCATCCAGAAGCGGTCGCAGGAGCTGATCGAGGTGGGCAAGAGCCTCAAGACGAGCATGATGCTGCCCGGTGGGCGTTCGAGGAAGCAGAAGAAGCTCGACTTCGTCACGATCAACAAGTTCAAGCAGGCCGTGTACCTGCTCGAGACGGACATGCAGGAGCTCAAGCTGTGCCACGAGGACTACAAGAACTTCAACCCGCTCGTGGCCGTCGTCAAGCTCCTGCTCGGCTGCGCCGCCGCGCTCGTGAGCTGCATCTGGGTCTTCCACATCGCGCTCTACATGCTGCCGCCCACACCGCTCGTGCCCTTCCTCAACGCGTACTTCATCTGGTTCGACGCCTGGTTCCCGCTCTTCGGCACCATCTCGGTCGGCGTCTTCAGCACCTACCTGCTCGCCTGCGCCGTCAAGGGCTGCTTCAAGTTCGGCATGCGCTGCTTCTGCTTCGCGGTACGTCTGCCGTCGACTGGCCGTTGCTTGGGCACTCTCTGACACTATGCATCGCATACTCTCTCTCTTGTCACGGCAGCTGCACCCGATGAAGCTGCACGCCACGTACATGAACTCGTTCATGTTCAACCTCGGGCTCGTGCTCTCGTGCGCCATCCCGGCCGTGCAGTTCTGCGACGAGGCGTTCAAGGACTACGGGCGGCTGACGGCCATCCGCACCATGATGGGCGTGCAGATCCACTACCTGCAGGGCATGAGCGTGCTCTGGGAGTACAACATCTTCGTGTACGCGATCCTCGCCTTCGCCCTCATCACCACGGCCGTGCTCATCGCGCGCCCGAGGGACAACGCGTCGCCCGTGGACGACATCCGCAAGAAGATCGAGCGGCAGGTGCGCGACACGAGGGACGCCGTGTGAGCAGTGACGCGCGACGCGCGTCTCGCCTGTTGAGCGCCTGTATGGAAGCAGCTACGAGGAGCTTGAAGGATCTATACAAGTACATGAAGGACGGCAGCAGCCCCTTGCCGTGGCGCAAAGAGAGAGATACGTCCACCAACACTTCACGATAAGCCAACCAGCAACTATCCAACCACATGAACAAGCGCTCTTGGCAATATCTAGTTGCGATTAGCGCGAGCCTGACAGGTTGTGGTTGCTGCCAAAGAGGCGGCCGCGGTCCACGATCTTGGGCTTGGGCGCGCGCGTGAGCGCCAGCAGCCCGTCCAACTCGCTTGTCGACTCTTCGCGCGCCTTACCGCCGTCATGTCCACCCCCAGACTGCTTCTTCTTGGCTTTCACGCTCTTGGGGCTTGCCATCGACGCTGTATCAGCGGAGAAAGCGTCCACGATAGTCTCCATCTCCTCGGTCTGTTGGTTAGGCAGCAGCCCCAAGTCCTTCTCGTCGTACTCAACCAGCAGGCGCTGCAGCCACGCGAACATCTTGGCGCCCGCGATCGAGATGCGCACGAACGCTTCGGACGTGAAGGCCGGCTCCTGGAAGATGGCGCGCAGTGCGGACGCCTGGGACTTGGCGAGCGCCGAGCCGTGCAGCGTGCGCAGCCGCGGGCTCCAGGACGACGCGTGGTGCAGGATTTCGCGGCAGCGCAGCCAGGAAAAGTCGGAGGGCGTGAACTCCTCCTGCATCTTGGGCGTCGGCGCGGCCTTGCGTGCCGCGCGCTGCTCTGGTGGCGCGTCCAGCAGCACCACGAGGCACATGAAGAGGTAGTGCAGCTCCTTGACGGGCACGCGGATGGCGCGCAGCTGCAGCCACTCGTCCCGCGAGATGCCGAGCCAGTCGATGCCTCCTCCGCCGCCCCCGCTGCCGTCCACCGCGAGCTCGCAGTCCGGCGCTTGTTGACTGGCCGCGTCGTTGTTGCTTGGCGCCAAAGGCGATGACGGCGCCGGCTTTTGAACAGACCGGGGCGACCCGTAGCGGTGCATGAAGTGGTTGATGCGGCCCTGTTTGGCGCCCTTGCGTCCCCCTCCGTCGCTCGTGGGCTGGTGGTGCTTTGGCCATGACGGGACAGAGCCACTATCCATCACACACACTGCCGGCGCCTGCGGTTGCGCATGGGGCGGCTGCGACGGAGCTGGCGCTGGGTTCTCGAGCAGCTCGAGCGTCGCCGCCTCCGAGGGCTTGATCGAGTCAATATAGTACTGCTCCAGTGACAGCTTGGCGGCCTCGAGCGCGA
This sequence comes from Phytopythium mirpurense, assembly GCA_023338055.1. Taxonomy (NCBI): domain Eukaryota; phylum Oomycota; class Peronosporomycetes; order Pythiales; family Pythiaceae; genus Phytopythium; species Phytopythium mirpurense. The sequence continues at coordinate 14,638 of JAADXZ010000354.1, read as the reverse complement.
GGCGGAACAGCTCGGCGCCGATCAGTCGCTGGCACAGGCTCGCGTCCCGCCGCGCGATCACCAGCAGCACGTTGTCCACCTGCCAGCGCTGCAGCAGGTGCAGCAGGCGGTCGCCCACCCCTGGCTGCGCGTCGTCCTCCCACGACTCGAACACGGGGTCCTCGTCACCGGAGGGCGGCTGCGGACGCAGGATCGGCTTGGGCGAGAGCAGTCTGTCCTCCGATGCGTCCGTGGTCGAAAGATCAGCGCTGTTGGTGGAGCTTGACGCGTCAACGCCGGCAGTGGTTGGGCAGCGGACCCGAACCGCACACGGGAAGCTCTGGAAGCGGCGCAGGCGCGGGAGGCGCTTGACTCGCTCGAGCGCCTCCGGCAGCTCCTGACGCGCCGACACGCGCACGACGACGGCCTGGAACGTGTTCTTGTTGACCGTGACTGGCGAGCCAAGGGTGATCCCCGGCAAGGAACGCGCCGAGGCCGTCGGAGGCAGAGCGTCGGCGGTCATATCGCGACGAGGTGCGTCTCGTAGCAGATAAGGCGAGCTCAAGGGGAGCTCGGCAATAGGAGGAGCATCGCGGAAGCCGCCTCCATCTTCAAACAGGCGCAAGCGCTCAAAAATAGCTCACCACTACAAGTTGCAAGGCTGTTCCCGCGAAAATAATTGTCAATAGCTGATCTTTTTGCATCTTCAACGTGAATCTATTGGTGTAATTGAAGGTATAGTACCATTGTTTCGCACAACGACAACAAGGATGCCACTTTTCCCGCGAAATCAAAAACTCATCAGGCCACCAACTCAACAAGCACAATGGCCAAGAGGTCCAAGAGCAAGACCAAGTCGCGGCCCAAGGCGGCCACGGCCACCGCTTCCGCGTCCTCTTTAAATGGCGCAGCCGCCCACGAAGAGCCCGAGCGCGACTCGCCGGTGCTGCGGGCAGCGAACGCCGCGCGCGATGCGCTCGCCGACTTTGCGGCCTTCTCCACGTTCACGCGGCACGGCGGGGACCCCATCGCGATCCGCAGCGCGCACGCGAGCGACCTGGAGGCGGCGGCGCGCGACGAGCTGGCCGCGCTGTTCGAGCTGAACATGAGGGCGCAGTACGAGGCGTCCGACTGGGGCTACGACGCCGCGGCTAAGCGCGCCGAGCTGTTCGACCCGATGGCGCGGTACCTCGTCGCTCGGGACGCGTCGAGCGGCGCGCTGGCGGGCTTCGCGCACTTCCGCTTCGTGGACGACGAGGGCGCGGACGCGCTGTACGTGTTTGAGCTGCAGGTGGCGCCGTCCATGCAGTGCCGCGGGCTGGGCAAGTTCCTCATGCAGCTGCTGCTGCTGGTGGCGCGCAAGTTCGCGCTCGAGATCGTGGTGCTCACCGTCTTCAAGAGCAACCGCGCGGCGCTCGCGTTCTACCAAGACAAGATGGGCTTCACGGTCGACGAGACGTCTCCGAGCGCCTGCGGAGACTCGAGCCAGTCGTACGAGATCCTCAGCAAGCGCGTCAAGGCGTGACGGACGTGCCGTCGCTTCTTGTTGCTGCCCGCGCACTTTATCGGGTCCAAGGCAGCTATAGGCACTAATAGACTCGCCGCTTCTTGTTCGCTCGTCTTATCAAGGCCCGGTTCGTTCTTATACAGTACACGCGTGAAGGGAGGCAAGTAGGCAGCACCAACAAGAAGAGCTGTCGATGGCGATAAGAAAGCAGGACAAGGAGGTGCGAGGTGAGAGGAACTGGCAAAAGGCGAGGCTCGCGTTACTCCTTCCCTTTAAATACTCGACCGATACTCACTACCAACTAACAGATACGACGGCACGGAGACTGGACTTGGGCGCGTTGGTCACGACACTGATGGGACACGGACAAAAGGAGGGAGGGGCGCAAGCCGCCGACGGCGAGGCCAGCCGAGCGAGGCCAAGACACGCGCGGGGTTCGCTCCCCCGGGTCTCCGCCATCACTCGCCTAGCGCTCGGCTCTGGACTGCACACAGCACATACAGACGACTGGAGGGGCCCACACAAGCGCCGAGGTGGGAGATACCGACACGGGAGCATTTCTCCTCGTCTTCCGATGGACGAGAGCTCACCGCGGGCCCCTCAACCCTCTCGCTCGCGGGGTATTGACAGCACGGCGACACCCTCCGGCTTGACGGAGACGGATGTGGCGGGCCCCCCTAGAAGACAAGGGAGGAGGAGAGCGCGGCCGAGACGCCTTCGTCGTCGCTCGAGTTGGTTTCGACGCCCGCGGCAGCGGCCCCGTCGTCCTGCTTGACCTCGCGGATGTGCATGGTGCACATGCCCTGGTTGCGCGACAGCTTCTTGCAGCCGTTGACCTTGCAGAGCCGCCCGCGGCGGTGCACCTCGCAGAAGCCGCCGCCGCGGTCCGTGCGCACGCAGCCCTCGATCTTGCAGTTGCGGAAGCCGCCGTGCGTGGCGCAGAAGTTGCCTCGCTGCGCGCCCTTGGGGCAGCCCTGGGCCTGGCAGCGCTTGCCGCCGCCGTGCGCGCGGCACAAGCCGCCGCCCTGGCTGCTTTTGTTGCAGTCGGGGAACTTGCAGCGCGCGCCGCCGCCGTGCGCCTTGCAGAGGCCGTGCGACTGCGCCGCCTTGGCGCAGCCGTCCTCCTTGCACTTCTTGCCGCCGCCGTGGCCGATGCAGAAGTCGCCGTTCTGGCTCGACTTTTTGCAGCCCTCGATGCTGCACTTGCGCCCGCCGCCGTGCGTCTTGCAGAAGCCCTTGGACCGCACGCGGCGCCCGCAGCCGTCGACCTTGCACACGGCCATGCTCTTGGGGCTCTTGCCGGGCGTCGTGCACGCGGACGACAGCCGCTTGAGCTTGACCAGTTGCGGCGCGCTCGTCTGCGCGAACGCGTCGAGCGCGTGGCCACGGAAGAGCAGCTCCTGCTCCACCTCGGGCAGCAGTCGGTCGAGCGACTCGAAGGCCGACTCGACCTGCTGGATGTCCTGCGGCATGGGCCGGTCGAACACGGCGAACGCGAGCGGGTCCAGGTCCTCGAGCGGCAGCTTGGCGTCTCCCGCGGACGTGAAGGCGATCGGCTCGACGCCCACGGAGGCGGAAGACGGCATCTGCTGCGTCTGCGTCTGCTGCTGCTGCTGCTGCTGGTGTTGCTGTTGAGGCTGGGACGGAAGCTGCTGCTGCTGCTGCTGTTGTTGTTGCTTGATGGCGACGCCGGGCGTGTGCGGCGAGACGTGCTGCTGGGTCATGCTGAGCTGCAGCATGTGCTGCATCTCGCCCACGACCGGGCTGCGCGCCATCATGGGCTGGCCGTAGACCTGGAACTGCTGCGCCGGGTGCACCGGGTGCATCTGCACCACGTTGATGTAGCCGAGGCTGTGGTGGCGCGCGAGCATCGGGATGCTGCTCTGCACGTGGTGCGTCGGCGTGCCGGCCATGGGCGACGCCATCACCGCGTACGGCATCATGGGCGCGGGCAGCGACATGTGGCGCGTCAGCGCGGCCGGCGGCGCCGCGAACGACCCGTAGGCGGGCGCCGACGGCAGGAACTGCGGCCGGCCGGATGAGGTGGTCCACGCCTCCACGTCGCAGCCCATCATGGCGATCTCGTCGCCCAGTAGCGCGTCGCCGCCGCTGGAGGGCGCCGTGGGGAAGCACGCGGCCGGGAGCTGGAGCGTCGGCGCGGCCTTAACGGACACGGAGAGCCGCTGCGACGACTGCTGCGCGGCCGCGCGGGGCGTGCAGCTGCCTTCGCTCGGCACTGACACGCTCTCGATGGACATGGCTGGCGACTATTCTGTGCGCCGGGGACCAATTTGTGCTGCGCTTATTTGTGACGAAGGCGAAGACGACGACGACGGCGGCGACGACGGTGTTCGACCCGATCCCAGCAAACAAGATGCTCCGCGTTCCTGTGCGCAGAGGTGTGTGGGGCGAGTGAACACTGCGAGCGCAGCAGGTAAGGCGGCAATCCAGTAATGAGCGCGAGTAGGGCGGGGACTGGGCCGGCGCCCGCAGACAGACAGGAGGGGGGGGCGGGAGAGGGAGGGATCGGGATCGCCCGATGAAGGGAGAGGGAGCGGGCGCGCCAGTCGGCCAGAGGAGTGGGATGAGAGCTACTCTGACGGTGAGTATGGCCGCGCAAAGTTACGTCGCGAAGGCGGCTCGCCGATAGTGAAAGCCTGTTGTTCGTCCGACTTTTGGACTGACTACCAAGAGAGTGGTCAGTCACAGCTGAGTCGTGGCCGATCGCGTGGGCTTTGTCCAGCTCGCGCGACCAGCTGTTTGGATACACCTGCGCAAAGCGCTGTCCGTCCCGGCTATGGCCGTGCCATAGCGCGGCCTTTTTTCTCGTTCCTTTCGCCACGGTCCCACCTCCACTACCGTATCAACTGTACTGTACGGACGATCGATTCATTCATTCCCGCTGGGTTCCCAGCGCAACAGCACCGTACTGCTTCCTGCTCTTCTCCTTCGAAGCATTCGCCATGCAATTATCGTGCTCGAGACTCCAACAAAAGCACAAGCTGCGCGCAATGCGCAGTGACACTGAGGTATGCAGCTGTCCGATCAGAATGGGGCGTCACGCTCGACGACGAGCTATAGATGCTGTGCAATTTGGTTTGGTACGTGTTGACGCTCCGAATCGCAACGCGCGATTCGTGTTCGTTGCCGTGCAAGCTCTATGCCCGCTGGTGCAATCGTGCGCACGCTGAATGATGACAGCTTTTAGTTTTCAAATCTTACCATACATTTATCAAGTATTCACATGTCGCGGTGTCGCGGTATCTGGCTGCGGAGTGCCACGCTGCCCAAATGGAGTCGGTTTCATCCATACAAAAAACAACATGTTGACGTCCAGAAGACGTCGAGCGGCGTTTGGTGATGGCCTCACCAGTCAACAGAACCTTGATGCATCTGGCGCTTTCCTGCGGTGCTGACAAAGAATCAGCTTCGTTTCAGCCCAGTATGCTCCATACAATTCTTTATACAAAGTATTCAGAAACTTTTCCAAATCAAGATGTTTTTTTGTCATGCTCACATGCAAATCCAAATCCAAATGCCTCCCAGAGCATCTATGGATATGCATTAATACTACCGGGCATTTACGGTTCCAAGGCGCCGCTGCCATCCATGCGCAAGCTTTCATCGAGCCGCCAGCTCTGCTTGCGCAAGAGAGCCCGATCTTGCAAGCGGTGGCGGACCGAGGGACGCAGGCCAGTAGACCGTACCTGGCAGGATGACGTCGCGTGGACGCAACGGGCGCGCGTGTAACTCGATTACCATAGCGCAGCAACGCTGTAATGCTGTACATCGTGCTACACTAGTACTAATTTTAAGCGAATCTGGTAGTGTAATTCGTCCTCACCTCGCGCTGTCCGCCCTCTTGGTGTTGCGCGCTTTCCAGTTCGTGATGATGAAAGCGGCGCGGATTACACCAACCTTCTATAGATTGACCAAGAGAGATTCCTATCCGTCCTTCCTTCTTTCAAGGAATCCTTGAACTCTCACATCATCAGGTCGTGCACGACTGAACGACAGCCACCCCCTACGTACCGGTACACTGCGTTTGGTCGTCAGTCGCTGTCATGCTGTGTACAGTATTACAGTGTTTTCCTGGCGCAGTAATACCGTTAACGAGAGTGGGCACTCCTAAAGAAACCACATGTACTCTAGTAGAACAGCAGTTGCATTGCCTGGCACGAATGGCAGAGTCTGGTCGGGGCTGTTCAAATGCACAGTCGGACGCGAACGCTTCATGCGTCGACGCTCGACAGGAGTGAGTTCAAGTGCGACACGGCCGTCGGAAAAACACGCTCCAGTCTGGAAAAGACTACAATACAGTATCACGCGCGATCTTAGTCAGCCATGCCCGCCCGTCAGCTGTCGCATAGCGCTCTTGATGGATGAGCCCCCACTTGGACCTGTGGACACGTCTGGTTAATTGATTCACTGGTGATGTCTCGCTATCAAACCCAGACTAATGTTTGCGCTGGCGGAGCCTCAAACTGTACACACAGCACAGTGGCAACAATACCAACAGCGGCGGCTTGAATCGGAGACGACAGTGTCGTGGAATTCACCACGGTGGATCCTGACACTGACCAGAGGTCCCACGGTATGCACAGGACTCATCGACGCATGACGGGGACAAGTCCTTGCTGATCCCTTCGGGTGTACTCCATACAGTACTGTACAGTTCCACCATTCGGTGTGTCTGCGGCGAAAGGGCTGCTGCAGTCCATAGTTAAATCAAGTATACTACGCAACAGAGCATCCCGAAGAGTTGGCTCTCGGCTCACCTGAGTGCTCACCTCAGACTGGCTTGAGCCAATTGCTGTTTGGATTCTAGCCGACTCAAGTTGCGCACACTGCACACGTCCGGTTGTGCACGTCCACAACGACACGCGCGTCCTCTATACAGTCGTCGATACGACGCGCCCTACTCTTTCGGTGGGTGACGCGTCGAGGGCGGAATTGATCGGCAGAGTCGAATGGCGCCATTGAACCAGGCGCTGCAACGCTGGGCTTGCGGTCTCAACTGCAAGTTGACGACGACCTGAGGAGCGGATTGTAGTGCGAAGAACACTCCATGGGCAAAGGACACGCGTAGCTTTAAGCAGGCGTATTATTACCTACCAACATCAAGCGCGTGCCAGGCCAAATGCCCGCGCATCGCTCCGGCTTTCAAAAACGTCACGCGCCGTCCTCGACCGTTCCCGGAGCACAAGCATGATGAAAGTGCAGCGATGCAGTACTGCAGTAGCGGGAACATCCGCTCATCTGGCAGCATTCCCTCGACCGGGCGCCTGCACGAGCCGAGCGTCGCCGCGTGTTAGTTGATCAAGGGCTCAGATGCCCAATGCGCCGCGACAAGGATAGGTACTCATGGTACAGTGTACCAACGTCTCTTCAAGATCCATTTTTACGCACTTCAAGTAGATGGTGCACTTCAAGTGGAAGATACAGACAGTATCTTTGCAGGAAACCAGCTGGAAAAAAGATACCAGGTAGAGATGGCTTCCCACTCGAAAATAGAACAACAACACAGCAGCAAATAGCTCGTCATAAGATCAAGAGGTCGCATCATATGAAAACAATCAGAGGCCATGCCCCTCCGTCGCCTCGGCCGGCCCACCACCTCCCTCCTCTTCGACGATGCATTTGCTAAAATCCTCGTCCGGCCCCGACCGCGCGCACTGGCTACTGCCGAAGCATGAAGATGCCGCAGGACGAGCGCGGGCCGGTGCCCATCAGCGGCTACCTGTTCAAGATGAAGGCGTCCGAGCGCGTGCTGACGCCGCAGTGGACCAAGCGCTTCTTCGCGCTCGAGGGCTGCGACCTCAAATACTACCACCACGAGAGCTCCGCCGAGGCCGCCAAGGTCATCCCACTCCTGTCCGTCGAGTCCGTGCGGCGGTTCGAGAACGGCGACCATGGCGTCTTCAGGTGCGTCTTGGTCGCAGATCTGATCGCTGGACGAATGAAGGAGAGAGCGCGTCTGGTTTCCTGACGAGCTCTCTTGTTTCTTGATGCCGCGCTGCCTCCATCGACAGCTTCGTGCTCAAGACGCCCGAGCGCAGCTACTTCCTGCGCGCCGAGTCCAAGGGCGACATGAAGCGCTGGGTGCGTGGGCTGCAGGAGCAGCAGGCGCTCTGGCGCGCCAAGCTCGACAAGAGCGGCGCCGACCCCGCGCGGCCCAAGCCCAAGCACTACAGCGACATCCCTCGGGGCGCCCTCGTGCCGCAGGGCTCGTCCTCGCGCCTGCTCTCGTCATAACCCCCCTCCCTCCACTCCACGACGGCGCGACCGCATGCGGTTCCGCCGCGCATCAGCTCATTACCACTTTTTATCAATCGCAGCCCAGGCAGGGCCTTGAGAGTCGTCGCCTGCGCTCCTTCTCCCGTCGCATCTTCGCCGCTCGCCTTCCCCGCCCCTCGTCCCTTGCTCGCTCGCTTCTGCGCGTCTATAAGCCAGAGAACTTGGCCCAGCCCGGCGCGCTCTCGCACAGCGCGCGGATGAGCGCGTGGCGCTTCTCGGCGTCCTGCAGCAGCCGCGCCAGGTCCGGCACGAGGCGGCCCACGAAGTCGAGCTCGAACGACTCGGTTAAATACTGGTAAAACTCGCGCGCCGTGATCTGCTCGCTGCCAAACTTGCGCGTGTGCGACGTAAAGGCCTTCATCTTCTTCGTGTCGCCGCCGAACGCCTGCAGCACCGACTCGAGGATCGACTTGTGCAGCTGTTGCGCCTCCTCGCCGACCACGGGCTCCACGTCCTCGACCTGGATCACCGTCATCTTGTTGCGCTTCCGTGCCGACGACGATGTCCGCGCGCGCGCTTCCGTCGCAGGAGGAGAGACCAGCGAGCTGCGCTTCTTGAGCTCCTTCTCCTTCTTCACCTGCTCCTTGAACCGGCCGAACGCCGCCACGAGCTCGTCCTGCTTCGCCTCGTCCGCCAGCAGCTTGACGCTGTTGGGGATGATCTTGTTGGCCGTCTTGGACCCCACAAGTCGGCGCACGTGCTCGCAGAAGTCGTCCGCTGACAGCTCGCCCATGCCGAAGCTGCGCGACGTCGCCTTAAACTGCTCCACGACCGCTTCTTCGTTGCCCGGTGCGTGCGCCTCGGCCCATGACGTTAGCAGCGCCATTACTTGGGCGTATACCGCCTTGGTCTCCTTCGAGTTCTGCTGCCGCTCCTCCTCTAGCCGGGCGCGCTCCTCTGCGTCGCGCTGCTCTTGCGCTTTCCGCTCCTCTTCGGCGGCCGCCGCTGCTTCTTCGCGCGCCAGGGCCGCAGCTTCGTAGATGGCCTGGTACTCCTTCGTCTGGTTCTGCCGGTACGCCTTCTTAAACTCCGAGACGAACTCGTCCAGGATGGTGAAGAACTCCATCGGCCCGACCTTGCGCGGGTCTTCGCCGAACGACGTCACGAGCTCCTGGTAGGCCGTCTCCAGCCCGTTAAAGTCGCGGCCGAGCTCTTCCAGCACTTCCTCGGCGTCCTTCGCGAACGGGCTCATGACTTCATAGAACTTGTCGCCGTCGATCTGGTCGTTCTTGGACGCGCGCACTTGGCCCTTGAGCATCGCGAGCTCCGTGTTGTAGCCCGACAAGTCGGCGCGCAGCTGGTCGAGCGACAGGCGCTTGGCCTCCACGATGTGCGGCACTTCGCCCGCAAACGTGATCACGTCCGGCGCTTTCTCCTCCAGCTGGTGCAGGAGGTAGTGCATGAGCGTGATGCGCGGGTCCACCGACTTGAGCGCGTGCAGCTTCGTCAGCGTGTCCAGCTTGAACCCGTACGCGCCACCGCGCGGCGTGCCGCCGTTCAGGTAGTTGCCGACAGCCAAGATGTGCTCCAGCACGCGGCGAAACTTGTCGCTGTCCGTAACTTGGTCCGTGGCGGCCACGAGGGTGTCGAGCTGCGCCTGCGTCTCCAGCACGCGGGTCTCAAACTGGAACTTGTACCGGATGCACTTGATGCGCTGCGTGTAGCGCGGCACCGTGAGCAGCTCCAGGAAAAACTTCTCCACGTTCCCGAGCAGCTTCACGTCGCCGTCATAGTTCTTGAGCAAGTCGATCTCCTCCAGCGACGGCGAGATCGAGATCAGTACGTTCAGCACCTCGGAGGTCAGCCGCGTGTTGTCCAGCGAGTAAATCGCGCTCTTGATGTCTTCCGCCGACATGCGGAAGCGCGCGATAGCGATCGAGACGTTTTGCTGGCGCTTCGGGTCCAGGAGTAGCACTTGCTGAGGCTGCGCGTCCTTGGCCGCGTCCTTTTTCTTCTCTTCCTGCTTCTTGGACGCGTCCACCGGGTTCTTGCGGAACATCCACTCCATTTCGCCCACGTCAAACTCGGCGTGCGCGTCGTTCAGCTTCATCCAAACCGTACTGCTCACAACGTTGACGGGCACGCGCTGCCAGAACAGCGGGCGCAGCTCGACGTTCGGAGTGATCGTCTCCTTCTTCGGGAGTTGCGGTTCTTCAGGCTTCTTCACCGACACCGACTTTTTCAGCTTGGCGGACAAGCTAGCCTGGAGCGCTCCAGGGTCTACCTTGACCGCCTCGGCCTTAGGAGGAAGACCAGCAAGGATCCCGCCGCCTGCGCTACTCTTTTGGTTCGGAGATGGCGCGTCAGGGGTGTCGAGAAGGTCTGGGTTCAGCCCCGCGGCACTCATCTTCAGCTTGACTTGCTCCGGCGGCATGCCCATCTTCGTCAGCTTAAAGAACTTCTCGTAGGCGGGGTCCTCCTTCACAGTCATGGCGTGCGCTGGAGGCACCAACGCCGCGCCACCCGACCCCGGTACGATGGCGTCTGGGGTATCCAGCAGAGCAGGATCAACACCGCCCGCGCTCATCTTCAGCTTGACTTGCTCCGGCGGCATGCCCATTTTCAGCAGCTTGAAGTACTTTGCATATCGCTCATCGTCTTTGATAAGAGTGCCACTTGATGCGGGCGGCGCAGTGCCGTTGCTGCTTAGAGTTGGAGCCGCGCCGCCAATGATTGCGTCTGGGTCGTTGAGTATGGAAGGGTCGACACCGGCCTGCTGCATCTTCAGCTTCACTTGTTCGGGGGGCAGGCCCATCGACAGCAGCTTGAAAAACTTCAAATAGTCTGGGTGGTCCTTCGCCGCGACACCTCCCAGGCCGCTCGCACCCGACACGGCGGCAGCAGCAGCGCTCTCCGCTGCTCCAGGCGCTGACGCTGGCGTAGGAGGAGGCAGCGCCGACGCAGACGCCGCTTTCGCGGCCACCGCTGCCGCGGCTGCGGCCGTTGCCTCTTCAATCGCACGCCCGTGCTCTTCTTGCATCGCCGCGCGGAGCTGCTCACTCTCCGCCATCTTGCGCTTGAGCTTCTCCACACGATGGCGCAGCTTCTCGTTCTCGGCTTGCAGCTGAGCAAGCATCTCGTTCGTCTCGCTGGAAGGGCCCTCATTCCCCGCCTCCTCCGACCGGTTCTCCTCCGACGCCTGCGACGTCTCGGCCTCCTCCTTTTGGTCCATCGCGCCCTCCTCCTCCGATCCGTCGGTGGGCTCCGTCGGCGACCCGCTGTTCTCGTCAATGATCTGCCAGGACAAGCCACAAGCACGCCATCATGCGCCTGTCAGACCCGAGACGCACGAGGCGCTGGTATACCCGTACACGAGCTAGCGCAACGTACCGTCAAGCCGTTGCCGATCGAGCCCCGCGACTGGCTCCGCGCGACGCGATTCGTGAAGCCATTGTCGCCCGCGCCGACGCCGTCGACGCTCACGGGGGAGAGTACCTGCGCGCGCACTGCCGTCCCGCATTCAATGCAGAACTTGACGCGCGCAGGCAGCTCATTGCCGCACTCGACACAAAACTTGGCATGACTCGCCAGCTATGTGAGCACAGCACAAACGCACAGTGAGGTGAGCGCAAGAACTGCCACAACGGCTAAAACGAGCAACTGATGCGGGCGCAACGTACGTTAGTCACTTGCGGCGCGGACGGCGCGAACGGCGATGCCGAGAAGCTGCGGCGCTTGGCGTACGCGGGCCGCGAGCCGGCGATCTCGAGCGTCGGGTCCTCGTCCAGACACGCCATACAGTACCACTGCGGGCGCGCACGGTCCGAGCGCTTCCGGTCGACGGCCTTGCGCCCGCAGTCCTTGCAGACCGCGATGTGGCATCCGCGGCAGTGGTGGCGGCGCCGCAAAATGTTGAACGACTTGTCGCACACGCCGCACTCAGGCTCGCGGCCGAACAAGTCCTCGGGCGCCAAGCTCAGCCGGCTGCTGAGCGTCGCGCGCTGCGTCGACGACGGCGCCGCTGCGCTCGGGGGCCTGGCGGGAGTCGCGGGCGAGGCTGGCGGCGTGAAGACCGCCCCGCTGTCCGCCGTGGTGGTGGGCGTGCGCGGCCCGTCACTCATCGTGTCGTCCTTTCTCGGCTTCTGCGTGTCCGAGGGGAGCGCGCCTGGGCGCGCTGAAAAGCGCTCGCGACGCTGCGCACAATGGGGAGGGGCGCACGCGCAGAGAGCGGTCGGAGGAGCGTCGAGCGCGCGGCGAAGGGCGGAGCGGGCGCGCGGGCGCGGCCAATGCAGCGAGGGAGGGAGGGGCCTTCCAAGGACGGCTTCTTTCTTCTTGTTGTTCTTTTTGATCCGGGACAGCGGATCGGTAGAAGACTAGGTTATGTATTTTCATAATTCAAAACAACTTTACAAATGTATTTGGATGAACCATTTTGTTCAGGTAATATGTTGTTGTGATGTATTCAATTTAAGAGGCTATTGACAAGTTGAAAAGTAGATTCTTTTTCTCTGATTGTGGCAGCGTGTTGGATGCAGTCACTACGTTGTGTGGAAGGAAGCACGCTTCGCAAGAGTCCAAAACCCATTGACGCCCAAGTGCTTTCAGTACCGACACCTTCACGCGATCAGCACAACGGTTCTCTTTAATGAAGTGAAGCGTGTATGAAAAGACCTAGACCACCCCCAAGGTGTCGGTGACAAGTGCTCGACTAATCAACGCGGATGAACGTGCCTCTGATTGGATGTCTCCGGATATCTGATCGGCTAATTAGATCATATTACTCAGATTCAGAATCTAAGGACGCGTTTGCGCAGACCCAACAGCTCGACAAGTCCAATCGTCTTACGCCCGTGCTCATCAACGAGACACGATGTTCCTCTGAATTCAATATGCTGCACCGCCCTCTTCATTATTGAAGCTGTAGATACGTCGCCCTGCGTGGCAGCGCGCATCGGCGCATCGCCTTGCAGCGTAACACGCTGTGCCCGTTCAAGAGCATCTATTTTAAGCTGCAAGCCTAAGGCGCACGTTCGCATAGGTCCCCTACTTTCAAGTGAAGTGCTCGATAACGATACGTCGATGAGTGGTTACCTGTCGCTATCGGCGGATATCGACCATTCACCTTTCTTCAAGTCCGCTGAGTCGAAGCTACAGCGTGACTTGCATTGTCGGCTGCTGAGCGGCGCGCGGTGTTTGGCTTGTCATATCGGAACCCGTCTCGAAAAAACCAGCAAGAACCCTGACGACGTTTCGACAGCCATGCTACGATTAACACAGAAGCTACGGCGATTGTAGTGCGGGTCGGTGCGCTACGATCCGCTGTTTATGACGGTCTCACCGACAATCAACGGGTGCGTTTGCTTTTTCTTCAGCTGTAAGCTGGTGCTCATATCACTTCGGGCATCGCCCCTTCCTGCCAGCTTTGACGTACTTCAGTACTTATATTTCTGCGCGGTAATCGCGGTAATTGCGAGATGTGGAGCTGCACGGCGTTGGTAGGCTGCATTGAAGAGAAAGGATCAATACACTGCAGGACCGCATTGATTATTATTGCCCCACGCCTCACTGCAGTCATTATTATCGCGGCACGTGTCTACCATTAGCATTGGTCTGCGGTATTAGCACAGCCTTGCTCTTCGTTTCAGTTTGTAGTTTTAGACACTTGTATGTTTGTTTTGTTGAGGTCAAAATGTCGTCCACAGCATTTATTTTGAACTTTCCCAGTTTGATCAGGTCGCTGACCGCTGAAGGTGTAGGTAGGTCGAAAAAATGTAGAAGCTTGTATGGTACCGTTTCCAATTCGATGCAAATGCCCTCTACCTGATTAATGACCCTTTTGGCCTACTCAAATACATATTTGTCGTCCTCAATTCGAAAACTGCATTGAATTGGGTTTTCGTCACGCCGAGGCGAGCCGGCAGCTGACGCGATGCGTACGCGTCCATGCTCGCACTCGCAAGTTTTAAACGCGTCGAACACGCTCTTCCGATAACCCCTGCAGCTCGCCGAGGATTCGGATTAACACTGTAGGAAGGCTCGTCGGCCGTGGCTGGATGCGACCATGGAAGACCAAAAGTCGAGTTACGGACCTCGCAGTGATCGTATAACTCATTGGTGCGCGCCACCCCGCGCAGGAACTGGTCGTTCGTGAACGTCGTGCTCATAGTCACGTAAAGAGGCAGAATCCCTGAGCAGGGATAACGGCTTTCCGGGCGAGTACGTATCATTCCAGCACGTCGATACTGCGTCATACTCACTTGTTGAGGCTGTGCGATCTCCAAATCGCGTTCACGCAACAGGATGATAGCGGATAAGTTGCTGACTGCTGTATCATGTTAAAACAGTCTTTGGATGCAGCGCACTCGGAGGAGTTCGGCAAATCTCTGCTAGGATTTATTTTAAAGGCGCTAGCGTTGCTGCTCCTTGGAGCGTGTAGATAAATAGTCGATGCGCACCGAACAGTTGCTTCGGTCGGTAAAAAGAAATATTCTGGCAAAGTCAAGCCCAGCAGCAATGAATTCGGAGAGGGCCAGGAAACGTTCTCACACATTTCTCGTGAACTACAGCCATAGCAGCCAAGGTATTGTGTTCATCGCCATTCTTTCCCAGCAAAGCCAAACAAACGCACCGTTGCTGACTGAATTCTGCATGTTGCACCTTTAGTACACTAACTAGCCGAGCTGCGCCCGCTACGCGGGTGCTTTGTATATGTTAACCGTTGTATAGTGGGCAAAAGCTCGCGGATGTAGTTCTGTGTATTTTCGTGACCGTTAACTCGCTTACGCTCGCGTTTTCTAACTAACGGCGAGCTTCGCTCGATTGCGACTGCGCTGAGCTTGTTCTTGACTCGAAGTCAAGTCGGCGCGTCGCGATGCTTGGCGAACTCGGCCTTGATCAAGTTGTGCAGCCAAAGCT
>JAADXZ010000353.1:0-24902 GCA_023338055.1 Phytopythium mirpurense | reverse complement strand
TTTTTTTTTTTTTTTCAATTGATCGCCTGGTGGATTGTTGATGGAAGAGGATGTATGGGCGCCTGCGTCGTACTGTATAACGGGCAAACTGTATCAAGTTGATGTGTTTACCCATCGCCAATGGGCCATCGGACTGAAGCCAATCCACAGATACTTCAACTTCAAAAGATACGGACTTTTCAATCTTCAGGTCCATACGGAGACGGATCCTTTTGGTACTGTACATACCTGACCTTGTATCGAATAAGACCAATGACGGAGTTGCCCGCAATATCAGAGACCAGTGCGCCCGCCCAAGTTTCTCTTATCGCTTGGTCGTGAAGCCAGTCGGCCCATCCGGGTCATCCCTCCTTGCTGCCTGGAAAGGACACTAGCGTCTATGTTGACATGGTGACGAGGTGCAGTCCTTTCTCGGTTGAAGTCCACGTCCCCCCTCCTCCAACTTTTCTACTGCATAGTGAAAGCAAGAGCGAGACGGTGCACCGTGTTGAGCCAACCCCAGAGCAGTCGTCTCCGCCCTGCTCTCTCCTCACTCCTCAATTTGCCAAGCGCCTCCGACACCGACCTCGCACAAGCACCAGCGTTTCCTTCCAAGCCAGGCCCACTGTACTCAAGATGAGGCTCTCGCCCATGCCCCTTGCAGTCGCTCTCGCGCTCGCGCCGGTCGCTGCTACTGGTTCGAGCAAGTGTACGCTGGGACAGCTCGAGAATGTCGTGACAATCCTGTCGACGTCTAGCAAGGACCGCGTCCAAGCGTGCCAGGCATCGTCGGGCGGGTTCTCCATCTTCCCGCCTGCTGCTACGCCGCCGACCGATGACCAGGTCATGAGCATGTGTGCGTCGACCGACTGCCTCAAGCTCACAAACGACTTGATGCACGCTGGGCTCGCCGACTGCACTGTCGACTGGAACGGCAAGACCTTCAACCCGCACGAGATGGCATCGGGCTTTCTCGCGATCTGCGGTCTGCTGGAAGCGGATACCAGCTCGGGGTCAGCGAGCGAGGAGAGCGTCGTCGGAGACGAGCCGTCGAGCGCCAAGTCGGCAGTCCTCGTCGGTATCATCGAGACGTACCGGCCCAACTGGTCACACACGGAGCACCACCCGTCATCACCGCCACCGCCGCCGTGCGCGACCGACGCATATCCAAGCACCAAGTATGACGATGCGAAGGATGTGGCGCCCGCGGTGACCGACGAGTCGGCTCCGGCGTACGCCAAGCACGATAAGCACTACCCGACACCGGCATACACGAAGCATGAGACGTATCATCCGACCCCAGCGCCGTCGTACACCGAGCACGATGAGTACCATGAGACACCGAAGCCGTCGTACGTCCAGCATAGCTACGGCACCTCGAGACGGCCTCAGGATGGCCATGCATGGTCGCCGAAGCCGGATTCCGGAGACTACTCGGCGCCCGAACCGGCCGATGGATCATACGAGCCAGAGAAGACGCAGCCTGGTCATTACACGACACTCAAGCCAGTCTACAGTTCTCATGCGACGCCGAAGCCACACGCGCGGTATGACGAGACGCACAAGCCGAGCCACCACTGGTTCGAGCGGGAGACGAGCGAGGCCATCAGCTACACGGGGGACTCGGACTATACTCCCCCTGCTGACGATGAGCTGGTGGAAAGCACTGACTACGAGTCGGACCGCGACGACTCGGTGAAGGTCGATGATAGCGACTACGAGTCCGCGGGCAAGCACTAACCCGTGCGGACGAGTCGACTGGTCGCTGTTCCCGACGGACTAGCACGTGATTTACTGTAGTTTCGGACCGATCGCGTCCACGAGACACGGCACAGACGCCGTGCGTACAGCTAGAGCCTTGCGGAGCACCGCGATCGCCATGCGTTTTCCGTAAACACGGAGCGGTTTGCTGTTACGTACCAACTTGCTGAGCGAGGTCGTGAAGGCCGTACTACACTTCAAGTAGGTCTACTACGGCGCGCAAGCTCACCATTTTCGACGACCTTTCAGGATCGCCACAAAGAGATCCGTCCATTTGCGCGACTTCAAGCATCGGGACACGCTGTGATGCCGACATGGACGGAAGCGCTGGACTGGCAGCAGGCCATGCACATCCTCAAGCAAGTACGTTCAACCCTCTCACCTCTGTTGCAAGCGTATGTGTGTTACAAGGGTGTGGGTGGGTGTGCCCTCTTGACCAGCTCCAGGTGGCCACCCAAGAGCTCTTTCAGCGTTTGGTTCCCTCTTCAGCAGCGCCAAAGACTACCAGCTCACGCTTGCAGCGGTCGGAGCTGCGGCGGCTCCTGCGCCGGGCGCTGGACGCGATGCAGACGCTGCGAGCGGCCATCAACGCCGTATTTCTGGTCGGAGCCATCGACAACAACCGTGAAGTGGACGGCGACATCGACCTTTCGACTTCTGTAGCGCACGTCCAAGACATTTTGGGCCAGATCCAGTCGGCCGTGAACGTGCGCGTTCCCAGCGTGAAGGAGCTGCAAAGCGCGCGCTGCGACGAGGTGAGCGCAGAGCTGGACACTGCGGCGAAATCGGCCGAGCTGTCGAGGGCCTGTGGACTGCGTGAGACATCTCCACGTGACGTGGAAGACCTCTGCAGAGTCATACGGAGCCTGCGCGGTCGTGAGCAGCAGCAGGACTTCCACTCCGCTCTGCTGCGAGACCAGCGACGACTGACTACAGCGCACCCAGAGGGCTACACGGCCGAGAACTTTGCGTACGGGAGCACGCCCTTCCAGACGTGGATGTCCTTGGCGACACAGTCCCCTCTCATCGATGCGATCAAGGAGCTACAGCAGTCCGACTGCACAACAATAGCACCCAGCCGCAATCGCCCGGTCGTCACGGTGTTTGGCTCCTCCTCCGGCTCCCTCGCGCTCTTCACCGCGCTGGCGTTCGGCGTCCCCGTCCAGGGCGTCGAGATCCTCCCATTCCTCCACCAGGAAGCAGAGCGCCTCCGCTCACTCACCAGCGCCTCAAGCGACCGCTGCCAGTTCGTATGCGCCGACATGCTGAGCGTGTCGCTAGCATCCTCGCGTGTCCTCGTGCTCACGTCACAGTGCTGGGACACGGAGCTGTACGCGCGAGTGCGGCGCAAGCTGGAGCGCGAGTTACCGGTCGACGCGCTCGTCGTCGACTACAAGGACGACCTGGCGCGCTCCTCGAGCTTCCGCGTGCTGCACAGGCTCGAAGGTCAGCGCGTGTCGTGGACGTCCTCGCAGCCGCTGTTCGTGCTCCACAAGAAAGTGTAGCCATACCGTAACTAACACCGTTTTTTACGGACGTAAGGGTACCCATCAAATGGTAACCTGTTTCGTAACCCGAAGAAGGTGAATGAATGCAATGCACTTCATCGCATTCTCATACTTTATCCAAGTAGTTTATCGGCGCGACATACTCGCAGTGCCGATCCGACATGAAGCGCTCCGAGACCGGCGGCGGCGCCCCGCTCTGCCTGAGCTTCAACCAGGAAGCCTCGTACGTCCTCCGTGCCATGATCCACCCCCTCCACGTGCTCATAACTCTCCATCGCAGCCCATCCACCTATCGCGACCCCGCTTTCTCCCAGGCATTGACCGTACTCGCATGTTGTGATGTACCCTTTTGTAGATGCATCAGCGTCGGCACGCGGCGCGGCTTCAGCATCTACACGTGCGAGCCGTTCGGCAAGGTCTTCCACGAGGAGATCGGCGGCGTGGGCGTCGCCGAGATGCTCTACTGCACGAGTCTCGTGGCGCTCGTGGGCGCCGGCGACCAGGTACTTTCCAGCCGCGCCACCCTCGAGCGTACCCCCAGCGTAACCTTTTGACGCTCATGCCGCGCTATGTACTCACACGCTAGCCGGCGTTCTCGCCGCGGCGCCTGCGCGTGTGGAACACCAAGACGGGCGCGGCCATCTGCGACCTGAACTTCGTGACGGCCGTGCTGGCCGTGCGCATGAACCGGCAGCGGCTCGTGGCGGTGCTCGAGCGCAAGATCTACATCTTCGACATCAACTCGATGAAGGTGCTCGAGACGCTCGACACGGCGCCCAACCCGGCGGCCATGTGCGTGCTCTCGCCGAGCGACGACGGCCACCTCGCCTTCCCCTCGGGCGCCGTGCCCGGCGAGATGGTGCTCTACGACGCCGCCAACCTCAGCGTGCTCAACGCCTTCCAGGCGCACCGCGGCGCGCCCGTCGCCATGGCCTTCAACGCGCAGGGCACGCTGCTCGCCACCGCCTCCGAGACGGTACGGCACGAGGGCCAGTCGTCTGCTTTGGATACTGTACCCTCGGCCATGCCATGCTCTAACGCCCCGTCGTCCTTCCATGTCGTCCAATCCATCCCATCCATCCGACAGGGCACGCTGATCCGCGTGTTTGCGGTGCCGAGCGGCAAGAAGGTGGCGGCGTTCCGGCGCGGGTCGTACGGCGCGCAGATCTACTGCCTGGCCTTCAACGAGCGCTCGTCCATCCTGTGCGCGTCCAGCGACACGGGCACGGTCCACTTCTTCTCGCTCACGGGCTCGCAGACCTCGGCCACGGGCAGCTTCGGCCACTTTGCGCCCATCACGTCCACCCTCGCGGTCGCCGGCAGCACGTTCGGGTCCACCGTGTTTGGCTCGCCGCCCGCAGCAAGCGCGACTAGCAGCACAGGCGCAAGAGGCTCCACCGGTGGCCGCGCGTCGACACCGGCCCCAGTCGCTCGCCAGCTGTCCGGGAAGCAGGCGGCGGCCGTGCTGGCGCCAGGGCTGACGCCGCCGACGCGGACGACGCGTAGCAGCTCGGGCAGCAGCAACTTTGACGACGTGGCCGGCGCTGTTAGCGCGTACCTGCCCGGCTCGATCTCGGGTATCGCCGAGGGCACGCGCGACTTTGCCTACGTGCGTCGGTAGACATGGCTGCCTCCGTGTGGCTGGCTGTCTGGCGGAGGTGGGTGAGATGGCGAGCGTACTGACGGCGAGTTGTTGTGTGTGTGTGTGTCGTGTTGTGTGGTGGCAGGCGCGACTGCGGACGACGGGTGTGCCGAACCGCTGCGCTGTCCATGGACCCATGGACGCGCGCGACCCGACGGTGCAGCTGTACGTGGCGACCGCCGATGGGTACTTTTACGAATACTCTCTCGACGTGCGGGTCGGCGGCGAGTGCAAGCTGGAGCGCGTACGTCTCGTGTGTGTGTGTGTGTCTCTCTCTCTCTCGGTGTCTCGTGTCGTCCTCTGCTTGTCGTTGTATGGACAGCTCTAACGTCTCGCGACTATCCGTCCATGTCTCAACGCCGTAGGAGAACGTGCTGCGCGACAGCGAGTCGGAGGAGATCGGCGCCGTCTACATTTCCTAGTCCGTATCGCACAGACCACACGACCGAGGGTGTTCGCGCCTGCTCCTCGCCGTTCAAGAGCTCGAGTTGTTGCTTGTGGAGTGTCCGAGTCGCTCCAGACGCGACAGGAGCGCTCGGACACGAACGTACCTCGCTACTAGGCCCCGTCGAGAGCTGACAGATCCCATCAATAAAGTACCAGTAAGCAGTCCCTGGACCATGAACTCGTTCATCAACTTTCTCGAAAGTAAGCTGCACTCCGAGCCTGCTTATAATAGAGTCGACGCGTTGTTGGAAGACCTATAAATGCCGCAAGGGCGTGGCGATCGATGGCAGTGTCCAACGAGACCCACGACCCTCCCAGCAGGTTACAACCTGGAACAGCGACTGTGGTCGGCCATGCCTGGGTGTCACGAGGACTCTGAGGCCAGCACGGGCGCGTCGCTCGCGCGTCTGCGGCTCTTCCTCGCGCCCCACGGGCCTCCACCAGCCACAGCGGACGCACTCGAGAGCCAGCCGCAGGAAGAAGGCGCTGCTGACGACAAGTGCTCGACTGGAGAGACCGTCGAGCCTTGTGCAGACTCGGGCGCACGCGCCGAGCTCCAGACGGCTTCGTTATCGGCCGACGGGATCCCTCCGCCCCCTCCGGAGTCATTGACTACCTCTGTCGCTCAGGAGGAGCACCAGCGCACCATCACGGCCGCGGAGGGCGCTTTCGCCAGCGTCCGGGCGCTCATCCCCGCCTCCACGGAGCACGCGCGCGTCGCGTACCTGCTCCAGGTACCCTACAGGACATCCGATGGATAGGGACGACAGTAGTCGTCCGTACACTGCCATATCGCTCGCTCACCTGGCCGCTTGCTTCATTCACAGTGCTGTCTGCCAGGGCGGCGCGTGGAGGGCCCAGTGACCGTGAGCGACCTGCAGAGCGCGGCGCTGGTGGTGCAGTACGAGCGCCACGCGAGCGGTCTGCTGGAGCTCGACTCGTGGGTCGCGCTCGACGACGTTGGGGCTGCCGCGGACCTGGGCGAGATGCTGCACGCCTACGGCTTCACGGGCGTCGGCGACAGCGCCTCGGCCATCAAGTTCACCACCGGGACCATCCGAGTTGATAGCGGCCGCGCCGCAAGGGACGACGGCCGCGAGTGGCGGCTCGTGCTGTGCAAGATCGCTGTCGGGCGGTCAATGGCTGTCCGCAGCGAGGCCGACGCGGCGGGAGCGCTCCCGCCCGGGTTCCACAGCTTCCGCATCGAACCCGACCCGGCGGACGCGACTGGAGAGCGCCAGGCCTACGCGCGCGAGTACGTGCTGACGAACGCGCGCCAGGTGCTGCCGCAGTACCTCGTGCGCTTCCGGTTGTTGCCGCTGGATCCTCACGGCGTCGACGCTCGCGATTCAAGCTCTCAGTCTCCATCGTCACGTGTCGGAGCGACTCCACAGGTCGCGGATCTGCTGTCGATCGGCTTGGGACGAGAGGCAGCGGGCGCGGTGCACTGCCGGACGCACGAGAAGGAGCGCGTCGAGTTCTTCTGCCCCGTGTGCGACGCGCCCGTGTGCGTGCACTGCAAGATGGTGGGCGACCACGCGGCCGGCGACAAGGGCGCGCACCGACTGCTGCCCGTGCGTGACGCGTACGAGGCGTGTCTGCGCGAGACGCTGCGCCGCGATCCGCTGCTGGACGCGCGCCGCTCCGTGGTCGACGGCAGGCGGAGTACGCTGCGGCAGCTCGCCGAGCGCGTCGCGAGCAACAAGGAGCGCGTGCGGGCGGCCATCGAGGCGCAGTACCAGCGCGCGCTGCAGCAGCTGGAGGCGGCCGTCGAGGCCAAGCTGCGCGCGGTCGACAGCGAGCGCGGAGAGCTCGAGCGGCAGGCGCAGCAGCTCGACTGGGTGGACGCCAGCCTCGAGCAGGCGCGGGCGACGCTAGGCCCCGTCGAGTTCCTCGCGGCCTGGAAGCAGCACAAGCGGCTCCGGAGCGAGCACCACGCCTTCCCGACGCAGGCGCCGGGCGCGGCGGCGGCTGTTGAGCAGGTCAAGCCTGACCTGGAGCTCGTCGGCGAGCTGAACGTCCTCTCGACCGAGCGAATGCTGCTCCGCGGGTCGTGCAACGCCTCGTGTGACGAGGACGCGACGAGGGACGACCCGGACCGGTTGACGGACGGCGAGAGGGTTACGTCCGTACCCTCTCCATCGCCTATAGGGCGACGACTGTCCGACTCGGAGATCCGCCGGCGCCTGCTGGCCACGAAGACGCTCCCGACCGACGGGCTCTCGTCTCCGTCTCGAGACCGCGCGCCGTCCCCTTCCCGCCCGCTGTCGCCCAGCTGTCGAAAGGTGCTCGAGGGCATCAAGGCCGACCTGCTCGCGCGCTACGCGACCGCCAACAGCAGCAGCAGCAGCAGCAGTAACAGTCCGTGTCGAGTCTCCATGACCCGCACCGCCACGATCGAAAGCCGCGATAGAGGCGCCGGAGGGAGTGTGACGCCCGGGAAGGCGGCGACATTAGCCGCCCCAGCAGTGGACACCACGCGCGGCTTCTCGGCGCGTAGGCAGGCGTCGGGTCTGTGGTCGCCCTCTCACGGCGGATCGTCGTCCATGGGCAGGCACAGACGCAGCGCGGACGCGTGGTCGACGATCTTGCGGCTGGAGCTCGGCGGCACCTACGTACCCGAGTAACCGAGTAACCAATGGTTGAAGTGCGCGACCTTGTCACAGATCCTCTGAAATTAAATAAATAGTTATAAAATATAGCAAGCAAACTAATTTCAAGAGGCAAAGAGAGAACCCTTCAACCATCACTCTACAGTACAAGTGTGAATCCTGAGCACCGACACCTTATCGCGATGCCATCTCTCTCGCGTCGGTTCCGCGCGGCTCTATGCTACGTTCTGCTCGCTGCGCTGGCGCTACCGCCCAGCGTCTCCGCTTCCAACCAGCACTGGCGGCGCTCGCTCGAATCTCTGCGGTCTGCGGGCGCCTTCCACGGGTCACTGCGACGCCTGGAGCCGTCGGGTGAGGACCGCGTGCCACAGGACGCGCCAGGAGCTTCTCTGCCTGAAGCTACGCCAGCAAAAGCCGCGGTGGGGACGACCGAGGAGCGCCCGGCGGTGCTGACAGTGGTGGGCGCTCTACTGGCCGTGGGCTTCCTGGTCGGCATCGCGATGGTGCTGCGGCGGAGCCACGGACAGAGCCGCGGGCGGGGCGAGGACGCGCGCGGCATCCGGTTGGCGAACAGCGCTGCGGACGAGGACGAGGAGGCCGGGCTTGGGCTCATGTCGGGGGAGGAGATGCCAGAGGATGAGTACGCCGAGGAGGACGACGAGTGGGAGGATAAGGAGGCCGCTGTGGAAGACAAGAGAGCGTGAGGGCCGGCCGGCGCTGGTTCTGGACAAGCTGGCTGTCGATCCACAGTGTAACGTGGTAGTGTAGTGATCGTGAGTGTCCTAGGCAGTATTCGATAGCCTAGGTCCTTCAGTGGTCGTCGACAGCGCTAAAACACCCCAGCGTCCTCCGTGTGCTTCATATTCAGCGCGCGGACAGATCTTGGGAAATGTATGCTATCGGTGTGAGTTGTGCGCTCGTTAGTCGGCAACTGCGATGCCAACGCAGCCATCACCACGGCGTATAATGGACGCGGCTCTCGACTTGAGGCCCGCCCAGCTGCTCACGCACGTCCTTTCTCGAGTCAATGCTCACCTCGGCCTCCATCCAGATCAATCACCTGGAAGGCATCGTCGGTATTCATAGCACGGGCGCATTCCTCTTCGGCTCACGTTGCTGCATCCGCTTTCGAAGGCCAGCAGCAGTCTGAACTCCATTGGAGACCTCGTTTCACTTGGAAAACGTAAAGGCGCGGTGCCCTCATTAACGTTGACATGAGTATCTTTAAATGGATACCGCTCTGACTGCCCAGCTGTAGTTAACTCAACAAAATCATTGTATTGGTCAAGCCTATGGGTTATTAAGCTCTATTGTATCAATGGTTACATAATCGTAAACATCATTTATGACATCTATTTAATAACACAGGTTTTGCGTGTGTAAATAAACGAGAGCGCCAGCATCGAACTGAACCACTTCTCTGCTACGTGTTCGAGGACGAGCCGGTACCGCCGGCATTTTACGCCCGCGGTCGCCGCTGACCGCTTCCTCGACGCTCTAGCCGCTCCCCCACTTCTCCACTCGGGACGAGCGCGCACTACGCGGCTTCCCCTGCCCTCCGCACCCCTCCCGCTCGAAAATGGTGAGCGCGCGCGCGTCGGCGCTGCTGCTGGCGGCCCTGGCGACGACCTCCGCCGCCGTCCGCGGTCAGGCGTCGCCCATGACCCTGCAGCTGCATCGGCTGCCCAAGCGCGGGGCGCACCCGGAGCTGTACCA
The DNA here is from genome assembly GCA_023338055.1 of Phytopythium mirpurense. Classification (NCBI taxonomy): domain Eukaryota; phylum Oomycota; class Peronosporomycetes; order Pythiales; family Pythiaceae; genus Phytopythium; species Phytopythium mirpurense. The sequence continues at coordinate 15,237 of JAADXZ010000353.1, read as the reverse complement.
CCGCCGCCACTTGACGCAGCAGGCGACGCAGAGCGGCGAGGACGACGCCGCCTCGCCCATGGAGGCCGTGCCGCTCCACATTGGCCTCGGGTACGGCGCGCTGTAGGGGGGTAGATGGCGGGCGAGAAGTGGTTCACGCGGGGCTAACAGGCGCTCGGGGTGGACGGACGGACACGCAGGACGCACTATACGTGGGTATACGCGGGCACGCCTCCACAGCGCGCGTCCGTGATCGTGGACACTGGCAGCGGCATCCTCGCGTTCCCGTGCTCCGGGTGAGGCGCTTGGCATCGCGACGGGATTGACCGACGGCCGAGTCTGATAGTACCGGCGGTGCTCTGCAGGTGTGAGGGGTGCGGGGACCACACGGACCAGCAGTTCAACGCGTCGGCGTCGGCCACGCTCGTGCACGTGACGTGCGCGGCGCGCGACTACTTCAAGTGCCAGAGCTGCCAGCAGCAGACGAACGCGTGCGCCATCTCGCAGTCGTACATGGAGGGCAGCAGCTGGGACGCGACGGTCGTCGAGGACGTGGTCTTCCTGGGCGGCGACCGCAGCGCCGACAACAGCGACGTGCGCGACAAGCTCGGCACGCACTTCAAGTTCGGCTGCCAGCACGCCGAGACGGGCCTCTTCATCGAGCAGGTGGCTGACGGCATCATGGGCCTGTCCAACACGGACAACCACATCGTGGCCAAGCTGCACCGCGAGAACAAGATTCCCAACAAGCTCTTCGCGCTCTGCTTCGCCGAGGACGGCGGCGCCATGACGGTCGGCGCGCCCGACACGACGCGCCACCGAGGCAACATCCGCTACGCCAAGCTCATAGGCGACCGCTCCGCCGGGTAAGGTTGCGTTGCGTTGATCGATCGCATGATTGTGTGCTATCTACGTGCAAGTGTGTGCTGACATGGCTTGTGTGACGCAGCAACTTCTACAACGTCCGCATCCTGGACATTCTGATCGGCGGCAAGTCGATCGAGGCCGACGCGTCGGCGTACACTCGGGGCCGCTTCATCGTCGACAGCGGCACGACCGACTCGTACCTGCCGCGCGCGGTCAAGGACCAGTTCATGAGCGTCTTCCAGGCCGTCTCGGGGCGCGAGTACAACGTCGCGGGCTCGAGCTGCAAGGGCTTCACGGCGCAGGAGGTCGCGCAGCTGCCCATGGTCCAGTTCGTGCTCGAGTCCGACGACGGCGGCAGCATGACGCTCGACGTGTCGCCCTCGCAGTACCTCCTCGAGGGCGACAACAGCTACTGCGGCGGCATCTTCCTGTCCGAGCACTCTGGCGGCGTCATCGGCGCCAACCTCATGATGAACAGGGACGTCATCTTCGACGGCGGCAGCCAGCGCGTCGGGTTCGTCGACGCCGACTGCGCCTACACGGCCGGCGACGACGCGGTCATGTCCTCTGGCGCGCCCATGAGCACGCCCAAAGTGTCTGTTCCCGAAGCGTCGACGGCGGCCACGGGTCCTCGCAAGCCAAAAGCCACGGTTGCATCCACGTCCGTGCCTGCTGAAGCGACGTCCACGGCGACGGCGCCCACTGAAGCGCCGGCAGCGACAAGCGCTGCGCCTAGCCCACCGGCAGTCGAGGCGAGCGCGTCGGGGTCGTCTCTAGACGCCAAGAAGCCCGTCGCGACCATGCAGTCGACCGAGGAGACGACCGTGGCGACCAACGAGACGCTCAAGACCAACACGGAGCTGGGCGCGAGCAGCAGCAGCGGGTCGCAGGGCGAGGAGACGCACCCGATGGTGCTGACTGTCGTGGGCACGGTGCTGGCGGTCGCCTTCCTGCTCCTCGTCGTCGCGTCCGTGCGGCACAAGAAGAACCGCAAGAAGGCGCAGAACTGGAGCCGCGTCAACGAGAGCGAGGCGGACGGGGACGCGGACGAGGACGCCGAGCTGGGGCTCGTCGGCGCGCGCGCCAAGCGGCCCAAAGGCGCCGGCGGCAAGCCCAAGCACCAGCCGCTCGCCGCCGCCGCGGACGACGACAGCGACAGCAACAGCGACAGCGACAGCGACGGGGAGGACGAGATCTTCGACCGCCAGGCGGACGCGTACGTCGGCAAGCACGACGCGCGCACGCTCGAGCAGCTGTGAGCACACCCTAGAGAGCGTTCAACACGCATGGACTTGATGCCGTTGTTGTTGTGAAGGATACATTCTCCATTTTCGTTATGTGGGTGGTTGAAGTCCAATTCAAATTCTCGTTATATACCCAATCATATTGCGAGTTATGGAAGGTTACTCGACACGCATTCGTTAAAAATGAAAATTCATCAATGTAACCCCTCCTTGGAGAAACTGACTGAACCGAACCGAATTGAGAGCCGAGGAGGTCCGCAGCGCCGATGGCGGCGGCGAGCGAGAGCGCACCGCTGCTGCGCGTGCCGCTGCGCAAGCGCCGCGCGCTGGAGACGGACGGGGACGAGCTGCGTGCCCACCGCATGTCGCTCGAGCGCGAGCGCGTCCGGCGACGCGCACAAGAGTCCGAGGACGAGGACGAGGAGGAAGAGGGCGATGGTAATCCCACTGGCGCGCTGGCGTTTAGCGAGGCGCCGCTGCGCGTCGGCTACGGGTACGTACAGGCTGCTGTTAAACATCCACTCTGCGAGCTTGTGTAGATTCTGATGGCGCACTGACGCGCGCGTGGGTGGTAGGACGCACTACGCAGAGATCTACATGGGCATCCCGGCGCAGCGCGCGTCCGTCATCGTGGACACGGGCAGCCACCTCACGGCGCTTCCTTGCAGCACGTGCGTCCTTCCAATACCGTAAACCAAGACGCGCACGTACAGGAGACGGCTGAGTGGCTCACACTGTGTCTATCGTATGCGGATGGGACAGGTGCGCGGACTGCGGGCAGCACACGGACCCGTTGTTCGACGTGTCCAAGTCCACGACGGCCAAGTACCTGACGTGCAGCGCATTCGGCAGCTGCAGCTCGTGCGAGCAAGACCGCTGCTACATTAGTCAGGTGCACGACCGTCTATCTATCTGTCTATCGCCCTGAAAGCATCGCTCGGTCTTGCTCTAGACGCGCGCTCGACTCTTGCGTCGATCTAACACGTCGCAACTCGTCGATCCGGCGCCAACAACGCCACTACAGAGCTACACGGAGGGCAGCATGTGGCACGCGGTGGTTGTGGACGAGCTCGTGTGGGTCGGCGGCTTCACGGGCGGCAAGGACGCGGACGCGGTGCTGCGCCACTTTGGCGTGCGCTTCCCGCTCGGCTGCCAGACCAAGGAGACGGGGCTGTTCGTGACGCAGAAGGAGAACGGCATCATGGGCATGGGCCGCCACTCGGCCACGGTGCTGGCGCACCTGCTGCGCGCCGGGCGGCTCGAGCACGAAGTCTTCTCGCTCTGCTTCGCGCGCGACGGAGGCGAGATGGTGCTCGGCGGCGTCGACTATAGCCACCACACGACCGCCGTGGCCTACACGCCGCTGCTGGCCTCGACCGCGAGCTTCTACCGCGTGCGCGTCAAGGACCTCCGCGTGGGCGGCCGGTCCATCGGCGCGTCCGAGCGCGAGCTCAACTCTGGCAAGGGCGTGATCGTCGACAGCGGCACGACCGACACGTTCTTCGTGTCGAGCGCTTCGCGCGACTTTCTGAGCGCCTTCCGAGACGCCTCGGGCGGCGTCCAGTATAGTGAGAGCAAGATGCTGCTGACGGCCGACGAGGTGCGCGCGCTGCCCGCCATCACCGTCGTGCTCGCCGCCATGGACGGCGACAGCGAGGACGTCGAGCTGCAGATCCCGGCGGACAAGTACCTGACGCCCTCGGACAACGGCAAGTTCTTCTACGGCAACGTCCACTTCTCGGAGCGGTCGGGCGGAGGTGCGTGCGTCCTGCCCAGGCTCTTTGCATCGCGTGAACGACAGACAAGCGCTTACTACCTATGGGGGTTATACTTACTTGGTCAGTGCTCGGCGCGAGCTCCATGATCGGCCTGGACGTGATCTTCGACGCGGAGAACCAGCGCGTCGGCTTTGCCGAGTCCCGCTGTGGTACGTACGCCACGAGTACCGCAGTCTCAACGCGTGGGGCGTCCTGACGATGGGGTTTGACCTGCAGGCGAGGGCGCCGCGGCGTGGCAGGACGCGACACTAGCAGGGGAGAGCAACGGCGATGATTCCGCGCTGGGCAACACGACCAGCTCCTCCAGCGGCGGCGTCACGGCCGTGTTTGACGCGTCGAGCCCGGACGGAGCGATCGCGCGGCGCTCGAGCCCGTCGGCCGGCGTATTCATGGCTGAGGTGCTCGTCATCACGCTCGTGGGCGTGCTCGTGGGCGTCGTGCTGTGGGCGCGGCGCCAGCGGCGGAAGCGCTCGTGGGCGGCGATCCCCGAAGTGGACTCTTCCCGCGGCGCAAGTGACGGTGAAGCGATGGGCAGTAGCAGCGTCGCTGCTGGCACTGGCTCCCCCAGCTCGGACGTGGGGCGTCGGCGAGACGATGAGGGCGAGGAGCTGCCGCAAGGAACCGCGCGGGCGCTCTCCCCTCCGCTCTCGGCCGCCAGCAGCCGCAAGGGACCGTCGCCGCGGTTCACGATCGGCAGCGACGACGAGGACGACGACATTGTGCCCGAGCGCACAGAGTTGTAGCAGCAGCTGTGGCAGTGGCTGTGGCTACGGTCGTATCGGGATGTAGGAGCGACAATGCGATTATGGAGCGACTGTTTTCTCTTTTGTGGACTCTTGGACAGCGAGCGGCCTTGGACGCCGCCTCGGCACCAAGTTCGGAGCGCCACAAAAGGCTTCTTGTTGTGTTTTCTTCGTCACAGCGGCCGCTTCCGCCGCGTCACGAGCGGAACTAGCTCTATCATCGACACGAACGGAAGGTGGACGGCGTGTGTGGGACTCTGACGACTCGTTGAGGCTGCCACGCCGTCACGAACTGCTACATAGCCTCGGTCTGCATCGATTGCCATGGCGGATAGTGCCTTGATTTGAAAGAGCCAAAGCAATCCGATAGCCTCTACCAAAGTGATACATTCACGTCCTGCTATCCACTGAGTGGCATTCTACGTAGTGCTTGGGATTCCCACGTTGGGAACGGTAGCCGACGATCAGGAATGCGTTGCGGACCTCCAAACCAGTAGACAAGCCTTCAAACTCTGAAAAGGAGGCCAGGGGCTCAGGCTGATCGCTAACAAGCGATGGGAATGGCTAGTGCTCGTCATAACGTGCACATGCGCCGTGCGGACGAGTCATGAGCGTCACAAACGGTCCTGCCGTGACAATATGCGCGTCAAGGGCGCTTCCAGCCATCATAACGCGCAATGCGCCGCAGAGACAGCCTCCGCCTCCGTTGCCACGACAGATACCGTCGTTGCAGGCGAGAGAGCGACGCTCAAACAGGAGAATCCACCATATAGAGCCACAATCATCGCTAGGACCACGGCGGATCGCTTCCTGAGCGTGAAATCCGTCCAGAGTCGACGTTTTGCGGCTCGTTCGCGCCAAAATCTGCCCACGTCGAGATTCCCCAATGCCCAAAATCACTCATCACCCGAATCTTGGAGCTGTCTGCGCCGATCAGCAGCGATTGCCCGGTCTGTAGTACGTACAGACTCTGTACGCGCAAAAGAGCATGCAGTTCAAGCGCGGTCGCCCTTGCAACTTGCAATGCTAGCAGCTCGAATAGGGTGGAGGGTGTCTTTGCCAGTGCTCTGGAGGTCTGGAGACCGAGAACCGACATTCTGCGGGTCAAAAACGCGAAAAACGGGGCTGTACGAGCCTAGACGGAGGCTGAATGGCTTCTAAAGCGTCCCCAAACGCCATGCAGCCCACGTACTCTTCTCCACTGAGCGTCGTGCTAGCGTGAGAGCCTCGTTGGGGGTAGAAATTGCCGCAGTCAGCCCGTTAGGGTGCGTTTCAAGTCCATTTGGAGGCTGTCGACGCCCCCCGAGGCACCTGCAAGGCTCCGAACGCCTCGAACAGGCGACTAGAAGCCCCAATTGACTGCTGACAGGCGTCAGACGGGGAAGGAGCAGCGCTGAACACCCTGGAGCAATGTTCGTCACGGTCGTCACGGCTTAGCAAGTGACGCGCGGGTCCCCAAGTGACGTTTCTCTGCATGCTGAGTCAACAAAGCAGTACAGTCCCACCAGTACAGTGTACACTGCATGCTTGGTGACATCCCACTCCCCACCGAGATGGCGCTACGTGCACAAGCGCGGCCGTCGGCAACAGCGCTGCTCGCGCGTCCGTAGGGCATTGTCCTTGACGCGCATCAGTGGGCTGGCTGGAGATGAGTTGAAGGCGCGATCGCCGCCGTCCTTGGGTTTATAGCCCATACAATACACAAGCCATCAGCTTGAGCAGAGCAAACCACCGAGCTGCAGAGAGGGAGAACGCGTGGGATGCGACCGCAACACATCGCTCGGGCCGGTAGAAGGCGTGTGGAAGCGCTCGCCGAGCGAATGGCGGCCCAGGCACGAGCTGCTGAGAGTTTCTTCGCTCAGGGCCGCTCCCGCTCGCCATAGCGTCGCTTGTATGCCGAGAGTAGGGGCGCGTGGCGGCCGGATGGTGTGCGTGTATCCCCTCTCGTCCCTTGCAAGCTCCGCGCCGCGGCCCCGTGGCCTCCGCGGCTGCGCATGCTTGGATCCTGCGCCGCGGCCGCGCATTAGCGTTCCACTTCAAAGTCCGCGCGTCCGTCAGTCTCTTGAGTTCACTATTCTCCAATACACTAAGTCACATTTCACTTCAAATGAGTGACTATACAACGGCAAAGTCAACAGATACCCTCCCCCCACACGGGTACATGTACAGTACGAATGGCCCAGTGCCTGACCCGGCGCGCCTTCTTGGACGCGGCGGCGGCGGGGGACCTGGAGCGCGTGGACGCGTGGCTGCGGCGGCCGGATGGGGACGTGAACGCCACGACGGGCGAGCAGTGGACGGCGCTCCTGTACGCGGTCGCGCGTGGCCACGTGGCGGTCGTCGAGCGGCTGCTTTGCGAGCCGTCCGTCGACTTGAACGCCACCACGCTGTACGTGCGCACACCATGCTCCGAGTATAGTATACTGAGCCGACCGCGCCTGGACTCATGGTGCCATGCTTGCTGAATCGACAGGGTCGGGCTGTCGGCGCTGGCGCTGGCATTGGAGCACCGGAGCAGCCGGATCGCGACGCTGCTGCTGCAAAGTGGCGCCTCGCGCTCCACCCTGAGTACGTCGTCCTAAGAGGAGTCCACCGCCCTGGCGGTATAATTTGCAATAGCCGGCCTACTACCGTACCGTAGATAACGACTCTCTCTCTTTCCTGCCTCCAACCGCAGCAATGGAGACGCGACGGCGCAACGGATGGATGCCGCCAAGCCTGGCGCACATGCTGTCGCCCGCCTGGTCCGTCATGTGGAGCCCGAGCCTGCACACGCGCTTCCCAGCCAGCGAGCGGGACAAGTGCCGCCTCGTCGTCGTGGCCAACCACCTCGCGCGCCGGCAGCTCCAGCGAGCGCCTGCGTCGTCCACAGCGCGCCTTGTGCGATTGGCTCCGCGGCGGTTCGCGGCGTGGCTCTTTGGGCCGCGCGAGGCCGCCAGCGTGCGGTGGGTCTTTCTACCGCCACCTCTCGTACTCCACATCCTCGAGTTCGCCGCGTTCCTATGGTAGGGCAGGTAGGGCAGGTTGGCCCCCTCGGCCTGTGCAATAGAGTGCATTGACGTGAACGCCTTGCCCCTGGCTGGCTGGCCGATCCCTTGCCATGACGAAGACGTGGCGCAGGCGCATAGCCGCTCGCCGCTCTCGAATCAAGTGCGGCGTGTACTATACACTCGTACGTACGGTAGTTCATACACGCTGAATGCGCGCATTAACCAACCGCCTGACCAATGGCCAGCGACGAGCTCTCGGACAACGGAGCATGCCGCCATTCTGTACACACGCGCCGCAAGCATTTGCTCGCGCCTCAACGAGCCGGAGCGCGGGACGGTTGCAGGAGATGGACAGAGTGAAGGGCTGACTGGCTGGGAGCCGACACGCTTTGCTCAAAAAGTGTCGAAAAAAGGCACCGTTCAAATGACACACAGATTTTCGTGGGAAACATCCAAAATGCTGAAATGCCCACGAAGAACGCTCTTTCGATTCCGTCGAAATCGAAGATCGCCATGCCATGGAATGAAGATGAAGATTCCGGCCGCATCGTTGACTCCTACCTCTTTCACGCTGTGATTCTCTACGCGATGCCTCGGCTCGACCAGTGCGCACGCTCACGCTCCGATAGTAGAGAGACTGCGCTGGTCTGCAGTCTACTGGCGCTGTTCGTGGCTCGACGCTAAGTTCACCGGTTGCTCAGCTGCTTGGATCTTGTTCCGCGATCGTGTGTACAATCTTCTCACGAAGTGACAATTTGAGAAATGTGCTGTAGCAGTTGAACATGATTTTGGACAGTTTCTGTGAGTATTCTATACATTTTTCAAGTTTATGATGGCTGACCCACCAATTATATGCGCGAGGTGAGTTTCAATGGTTTTTCTACACGTCGCTTCGCATAATGTTGTCAAGCCCCAAAATTACACCGATACAACGAAGAAGCAGGAGCTCGACGCGAGCGGACCACCAAGCCCCCATCGCGCCCGCGTCTTTGCGGCGCTCTCTCTACGGCAAAGCGCGCGGACCCACCCATTCAAGCAACAGCGCCGTCCGGTACGTTCGTATCCCAGCTTTTCGTCATGCTGGCGGCGGGCGGGGGCCCCGGGGCGGGGAGGAAAGGGAGAGCGCGCGCGAGATTCGTCCATGTGTTTCTCGCGAGGATTCGAATCTCGCGCGGGCCGTCCGCTTGATATTCCAATACGTGTGTGTATTAGTACTACCGGTAGTACCTACCCTACACACCCTTCCGCCTTCCCGCCCAAGACTGGCTGTGTGGCGATGGTGTGGCGGCTGTGGACTCACCAATCGTACCGGGATTTGTATGGCGCCATTCGGATTCTCGCCGACTGTGGCCACCAGGTTAGAAAGAGGCCCCTGGAACGTGGAACGTGTCGGAGAAGCACCTCCGCGGGAGCAGCAGCATGAAGTTCGGCAAGGTGCTGCAGCAGTCGATGCAGCTGTCGCCGCGCGCGTGGGAGCCCTCGTGGGTGGACTACAAGCTGCTCAAGAAGATCATCAAGGACTGCGCGCAGCTGACAACGGAGGAGAAGCTGCGCTCCAAGAAGGTCAAGCCGAGCGCCAAGGAGGACAACGACAGCATCCGTGCGTGCTTGGAGCGCCGCAACGCAAGCGCCTGCGGGCGGACCGGGCCGGTTCACTAACGCGTGGAGCGTGTGCGTGCGTGTGTGCCACAGGCAACTCGGAGGACGAGACCAACTTTTTCCGCACGCTGCGCGACCAGATCCGGCAGATCGCCACCTTTTTCCTGCAGGAGCAGGCCAAGCACGCGCGCCAGATCGCCGGCATCGAGGAGCGCTTCGCCAGCCTCAAGGTGAGCCATGCTACCTCGAAGTATGAAGCGAGCGCCCTACTAGGTAGCGCCCCCTCCCTACAGGCTACACGACACGCCTCCACGACCCCACGACGTGATGTGCGGGGCGGCGCATCCGTCCTTTCCGCTGGCTCTGCCTGGTTGGTGGTCAGTCATATCAGCGGTGGGCTTCTCCTTCACGTTGAAGGAGGGGGCGAGAAAGAGGGACCCACGCGTTCAGGCGTAGAGCACGCTGACGAGATGATGCGAGTGTATACTGACGTGGCTATCTACGTGCTTGTGCATCTGTCTATCTGTCTGTCTGTCTGTCTGTCTGTACGTATGTATGCGCAGTCGGTGGCGGTGCCCAAGGACGCGGACAAGACGGAGCTCATGAAGTCGTGCGTGTCGCTTTACAAGGAGCTGCTGCTGCTCGAGAACTTCGCCGTGATGAACTTTTGCGGCATCTCCAAGATCCTCAAGAAGCACGACAAGTGGACGGGCTACGCGACGCGCAGCAAGTTCATGCACACGATCCTCATGAAGCAGCCCTTCGCCACCTACGAGCCGCTGCTGCGCATGATCGACCGGCTCGAGCAGATCTTCATGGCCACCACGGGCTCCACGATCGAGCAGCACGACGCCGAGCACTCGTCCTCGCGCCGCGGGGACGGCGGCTCCTCCTCGGGCTTTGACCGCCGCCACTCGACCGGCACGGACGCGTCCGGCAACGCGCAGCACAACCCGACGCACCACCCGCCTGCTATGCACGATGGCCACGCCGCGGGGGGCGGTGGCGCGGGGAGCGACGGGTCTCAGATGCAGCGTCAGCATCGGCTCGCCGGTCCAGACGACTCCCCTGGCGGCCACGACTCGGACAGCTCGGTGACGCTCGTGCGCGTGCACGCGCTCCGCAGTGACGTGCGCGAGCTCAAGAAGCTCGAGAGCGTCAGCGACTACGACGGGGACGGCGAGAACGAGGACGACGACGCGGCCAACGACGAGGAGGCGCGATTCATATACGCAGGCGACGACGCGGCAGTCGCCGAGCGCTTTGGCGGCCACGTACCTGGCGAGGGGCGCGCGCTGCCGCCGCTGCCACCGGCCGAGCGACGAGCGGCGGTGCCGTTCAAGGAGACGCACTCGGACAGCGACGCGGCGGTGATCGCCATGCTGTCCATGAAGGAGAGCATGGCGGGCAAGACGCTCTCTGGCGCGTCCAGCGACGGCGGCGACAGCAGCAGCACGGAGGCTGGGCGCGGCTTCAAGCGCAAGGCGTACGCGCCGCTGGACCCCGAGCTCAACAAGCGCAAGATGAGCGTCACGGCCATCCTCAACTGAGGCGAGCGGCGCGGGAGAACATGTCAACGAGTGTCAGGATAGCGAATGTAGCATCACCGCAAGATAGCGAGAACGACCAGAGAAAGAGAGACCAGACCGGCAGGCGAAGGAGGAGGGGAGCCAGACCGCAAACACACAAACCGTGGCCGCAACGGACGGACGGACCTTGAAAGGAGAGATGACGACGTGCTGGGGAACGATTCCGATCGGGTTCGTCTTGACTGTTACCGTAGCCGACTTGTCCAGCTCACGCCTTCCGTGGCGATGCTGCTGCCGTCTCGCCACGCGTCGAGGCCCCATCTAGTACGAGTGCATCGACCGCCACGGACCTCAGTAGTAGCGCCCGACGACGAAGAAGATGATGGCGCACACGACCAAGTGCAGCAGCCCAAACGACTGCCATGGAAAGACCGAATACTCGCTGTGTTAAATAGCGAAGCGTACTGGATGAGAGCGGAAGCAGCACGGCGTACGTACCCCTTGGTCCTTGCTCGTCTTGGTCACCGCCGCCGCGTGGGGGGATGAGGACCCGTCGTCGCCCGCGGACGCGCCGCCGCCCGCTTTCCGTTGGCGCAGCCCCGTGCTCGCCGACAGCTCGTCCGCCAGTTTCCGCGCCCGCTGCGCGTCCGTCGTCGCCTTCTGCAAGAGCTGCCGAGTGCACGATCACGAGGAGATCCACGCAGTCAAGGAAGCCACGAGCGCCGCCGATGGCAGGAAGAGAGAGTACGTAGGCAACATGCAGATACAAATGCAAAGAGTATAATGCATCCGCAGCGTCAAGAGGATATGTCTTGTCCAGGTCGCTCATGAGCACGTCGCGCTGTGCCGTCAGCTGCACCGTGAACGCCACCAGCTGGGCAGCATCGCATACAAAGCCAGTGTTAGGCCTCCACGACCGCTCTAGTACTCAGACTGCGGCAGTCCCCGTCGCGTCAGCACGCACCTCGTCGTACTTCTTCCGCAGCGACGCCACCTCGACCATCGGGTCCTGCTCGATCGCATACGGTACCCGCATCGTCAGTGCTCTCCTCCCTCTTCCCAGTCAGTCCCCCATCCCCCAACCGCTCCTCCTGCCTTGGCGTCTGTGGGCTTGTGGCCGGCTCCGAGCCTCTCCCGCTCGCTTGACTCCTGCAGCAGAGCGGACGACAGCTGCGAGGGCGTGGCCATAGGCGCGACCGCCGCGTCCTCGGCGCTCGGCTCGCTCGCGTGCGCGCCCAGGTCGCTCGCGCTGCTGAACTGGCTCGCCTGCTTGTTCAGGTGGCGCAGCGCGACCGGCGAGGGCTCGGGCACGACTGGCCCCGCCGCGGCCACGGCGCCGCCAGCGTCCGGCTCGTCCTGCAGGAAGCGGCAGCGCAGCTTCTTGTTGGCGAGCGCCTTCTTGTCCGTGTGCGCCCACATGTTGGTGAGCTCGTCGGCCATCTCCTTGGCCGACTTGGTCTTGACGAGCTCGAACAACGCGTCGTCCACGAACAGGCTCTGCACGAGGAACTTGTCGTTCGAGAGCGTGCGCTCGGCCGCGTCCAGGCGCAGCAGCTCGTCGCAGTCCTTCTGCTGCAGGATGACCATGACCGAGGCCGACCCGTTGGGCGCCAGCAGCCCCTGGTTCGGCCGCACCAGGTAGCGCAGCGGGCGCGTCGTCTTGACCTTGAACGCGATCTTGCGCTCGTCCGACACGTTGCGGATCGTCAGCACCGCCTGGGGCGCCGCCTGCGCCTGCAGCCGGAACGCCAGCGAGTCCGCCGGCTCGAGCGTCACGCTCGAGTTGGGCGCAAGCGACACGTCCACGCCTCCGAGCTCCGCCATCTTGCGACTGGTGGCAGGGAGAGGGGGCGGTGGTAGGGGGGTCGGTAGAGTAGATAGGTGCTAGTAGGGGGCTCTGGCGGCGGGGAGGGGCGGCGCAGGGACTCGTCAACACGCCGGCGGCTTGGTCTTCGTCGTCCGTCTTCTTCGCTTCAAGGCCGCGTGGACGGAAACTGGCACGTGGAAAAAGTCACTGTTCTTGAAATAATAACTCATGTCACTATCTCAAAAAAGTGACTTTGAGTTTGTTGATGTACGACAACAGGGACAACCCCTGGACGTACTCGACGAAACGTATCGAATCACATCCGTAATGCACAACAAAAAACTCATTCCACCCGCAGCGGTCGGCTGCTCGCCGCCTTGCCAGGTTAACGTGCATCTCGCTCGACTCGTCTCCTCCCAGTCCTTTCGTCTCCCTTGTCTGTCTGCTTCAGCCAGGGTGCGTGGCTATCACTCACCCTCCATCGCCGATCCACCCACCGCCTCACTGCCCAGCCTACACGGAGCGGGTGTTGCCGCCGCCGGCGGCGCCGTAGATCTTCTGGACCTGGGCGAGCTGCGCCTCGTAGTCCTCGTCGCTGAGCCGCGCCATTGCCTCGGCGACGGACGCGAGCACGGCGACGGCGCGCTCGTACTTGTGCGTCTGCGAGGGCGAGTCGAACTTGGGCGTCGGCTGGCGCGTGAGCAGCGACGCGTTCAGCTGGTTGCGGCGCATTGTCTTCATCAGCACGTCCGGGTACGACTCATAGATCTCGCGGCTGATCGGGTGGTTGTGCGTCACGACCTGTACCGTATGGTATGGGACAGAAGCGGACAGCGTGAGCGACACACGTCACACATACAGCGGTTTGCAGGTGTCGAACAAACAGTCGGACCTGGTCCGTGACGATGACCATGTACTTGGACGGGTTGTCGGACGGAGTGATCTTGACGTTGATCTTGGCGATGCAGCCGATGCCGCGGTACTTCTGCCCGGGGCGCGTCGTAGCGCCGCGGCAGCGCGCCTTCATGGCGTGCGTGCACATGTATATCCGGTGGTGGTGGATGGCCTCGTCGGGGAACTCGATGCGCCGCCCGCGCGAGTTCTTGTTATTCATCATGACCTTCTGCTGGTTGCGCCGGTACGCCTCCACGCTGCACGACGAGCGCATGCGGAACGGCTGGAACGTCTCCTGCATGTACATTTCAAAGTACGAGTCGAACTCGAACCACGAGCCGAACGACACGCGCGACATGCGCTTGCTGTCGTACAGCTGCACGCGCCCGTTCACCGCCTCCGCGCCGGCTATAGCGCCAGATGCAGTCGTAGCAGACGCGCCGTTCCTAGCCGCGGCCGCCGCCTGCGCGTCCCCCACGGCGCCCGCCGCTGAGAACGCCGCCGCTGAGCTGGCCGCGACCTCCTTCATCTTGGCCATCACCTCGCTCATGGCCTCGTTCTCGTCCTCCGTGAACCCGTCCTCCTCCTCTCCCCCGTGCGCGGCCGTTCCTGCCGCCGCTGCCGCCGCAACCACCGCCGCCGCCGCCGCGTCCGCCGCCGCCGAGATGTCAGCGCCCACTGCGCTCTCAAGCAGCGAGCTCGCGGCCGCGTCCGTCGTCTCCGAGCGCGAGGAGGAGCGCACGCGCTTGCGGGAGTCGGCGACCGTTTCCTTGGAATCGGGAGCCTCGGCCGTTGACGCAGCAGCTACCGCCGCAACAGCGCTCGCCTCGTGCGCCCCCACCATGACGGACAAAGCTCGTGCTGGGTTCGAATACCTCCTGGGTAGCAGCTAGCCCTTCCGCGCGAAAGCCAAAGTGGATTTTTGTCTGCCACACCAGTGGTGTGACATCTTGTGTAAAAACCTCATTCTTCCCGACCTTCATAGTAAAACCAAGTAAAACACGGGGAGTCACTTTGAGGTTTTTCTTCGCACCACACGATTTGTCAAACTGGGCCGCCTCAGATCAAGAGCGCTCCAGACCAACATGTGAGGCGTTTCACATTGTGGTGCGATCAAGTGGGACGCGGCACACTCGGCGTCCCACATCTGACCGGTGTCTTCGGTCGCGCGAAGGTCGCGCCAAGCGCGGCGCGTCCGCCCAGCCAACCAAATCGCATTTTCAACCGGCGCTACCGAAGGCGCGAGCAGCGCAATCCCCAGCGTCTCATTCGCCCATTCGCCCCAGTGCCCGCAGCTCCGTCCGCCCCACTTCCACCCCTCTCCCCCGACACAATGGCCAAGAAGTCCAAGGCCCCGGTGGTGGCGGCCAAGCCCGCGTCCAGCAGCGACAGCTCCTCCGACTCGAGCAGCGACGAGCAGGTGAGCAAGAAGGTGGTCATGGCCGCCAAGAAGGGCGCCGCCAAGAAAAAGCAGCCCGAGCCCAGCAGCGACAGCTCCTCGGACGACTCCTCGGACGAGGAGGAGGCCGCGCCCGTGGCCAAGAAGGCCGCGCCCGCCGCCAAGAAGGTCGTCGCCAAGAAGGTCGTCGCCAAGAAGGCCGAGTCCTCGTCGTCCGACTCGGACTCGTCGGACGAGGAGGAGGCGCCTAAGAAGGCCGCGCCTGCTGCCAAGAAGGCCGAGTCGTCGTCCTCGGACTCGGACTCTTCGGAAGAAGAGGAGGAGGCGCCCAAGAAGGCCACGCCTGCTGCCTAGAAGGCCGCGCCTGCTGCCAAGAAGGCCGAGTCGTCGTCCTCGGACTCGGACTCG
>JAADXZ010000352.1:0-24914 GCA_023338055.1 Phytopythium mirpurense | reverse complement strand
TACGCCAACCTTTATTTTTCGAGATCGCTATATCACACGAGTTGCATAAACGATAGAAAGATCGCCAGAGCGAATGGGCACAGGATGCCGATGCGGCGGTGGGAGAGAGAAAGGAAACAAGACAGTGCATACTGAATGCAGGTTTCATGTTAGGATGCTTGCTAGGAAACGAGACAAATTGGCAATGCGTTCTGATGTCGGTGAAGTTACGATAGAAAGATCGCCAGAGCTAATGGGTACAGAATGCCATACTCAATGTTTGGCACAATAGTGTTTGATAAGCACTGACTATTGAGTATTGAATGCAGGAAGAATTGGATCTTGGTACGGAACAACACGAATCGTTATGAATACCACCTCGACGAAAATTGGTCTTGCTTTCATAGATTTCTTGGAAAGAAATGGTACGTAGATCTTCTGCGTCGCCAGTCTCGAATGTTGGGGAACGCGCAGAGAAACGGATCCTTGGTAATGGATCTGGCTGGCGGGCAAACACAGTAGGTAACATGCGGCATCCTAGGTGCTGTCGAAGGGTGATTCCTTTGTGCTGGGATGACATGAGTTTTGAAGGCTCCGCACTTGCGCTCACAGCAAAATTGAAGCGGCGGGTGACAACGATGCGGAAGCGCGGAGCAAGTGGTGGAGGCAGCGGCGGATGTCAGGCACGATGGCCTGTACGGGATCCTAGGGCTGGAGGCCGGCGCAGATGGGAAGGCGGTGACTCGCACGCAGAAGAAGTCGACCCTCCACAACGACGATGAGTTTGATCGAGAGTCGCTAGTGTCTGCTGTCTGTCAAGCTAGCGCAACTCGATCATGTTGTCTCGTGTTGTGGCGGGCGCCAGTGAAGAAGTTCCTGATGCATACACACGACTCTCAAGGGAAGGCGTACGGCATGCAGCTCTCCCGCGAGTTCCTGGCTAAGAAGTATCAGCGCGAGCGAGTGCTCCGCCAAGGTTTTGCTCGCCGACGCGAGCTGAGTACGTTTGCTGCGGATATGGCGTCACTTGGGGGCTGCGCTAACTGTGGGCGTGCGGTTCCAGGCAAGGGCGGTTCGCGAGGAAGGGCGCGATCGTTGCTGGTGAGAGGTCTCTCGCTGCAGGGCTACCTTGTGGAGACTGGGGACGTGCCCGCACAGGCGCCCGCTCTCACCCGCTCTGCCGCCGCCAGCTTGGCACGGGCCTCGTGCCCTTCCACCTCGCGCGCCACCGGCAACGCGTCCATCGCGTCAACACTCCCCGACGGACAGGTCTAGAGGAGCACCTCGAGTGTGCGGAGCGTGTTCTGGGAAAGCTGCGCGCGGGCCGAGTCAGGTGAGCGCCGTGAGGACTGTCTCCATTGCCGTCGGTGATATATATATATATGCACGCGCGACCGCCTTCGCAAACACGCCTTCATTTGTTTTTGTTTTGTGGTGTATTGTAATTTTTGTCTACGTCTAATTGCCGTCCCTGCTCAGCGTTTCTCCTTCTAGCTCTTCTCCACTTGTTTACTGCTCCCTCTACAATGCGGCCGCTACACGGCCACACGCCGCAGCAGCGGCGCTTCCATACGGTCACCAACGTCCTCCGTCGGCGATGCACTATCCATGTGCCCGAGTGGGCGAAGTAACTCCCAGCGCCCAATGCGTGAAGTTGTCGTCCAGCGTGGTCCGCACGGCCCCGAATCGATCGACCAATGCCCTCTCCGACGGATTGGCTAGTTGGCGGCACTGCCGTGTGTCCATTGACATGTTGACAAGCATGTCCGCTGTCTTGATGCTCAGTCACCCTACCCTACCCTGCAGTGACGCGTCCATGTCTGGATCCTGCAGGAATCCGCCAGTCGCCTGCAGCGTTGGTACGATGCCAGAAGGCTGGGTGCCCGTGGGGCTCTGCGTCGCATCATTCGGAGGATCATCATGCTGTCTCCGATAATGTGGGCTCCTATGAGCGCTCTTCTATGAATATCGCCAAGTACAGCCTCCAACTGTCAAAACACTGCTTCATTGGTGGTGATGCTGAGTTTCGCTAGGGAGACGCATGCCACGGCGGCATTGCCACCCATAGGATACCCAGGACGCTACCCGTGCTGTTCACAGTGCACAGCACAGTCTCTGCTCTTCCTGGTCCTGGAAACACGCCTATCACGCCATGGCAGGGCCCACGGAGCTCGCGACTTGGCCGAGGAACGTCACACGAATGGCCGCAGCGTGAACGAAGTCTTGACCCCAGCCTAGTAGCGACGTGGCGCACACGCACCAAGCCGTCTAGACGCTCCATGATCTGGATGAGGATGTGTCATGAGTAAGTGTCGACGTTGGAAAAGTGCAGTGTGAAATCAATAAGGAGGACGAGTGCTGCACGGTACGGGAATGGGTACTCATACGACGAGCTGCAGGCTTCCACAACGGACTGACTACTGAGCGAACGCTCTGCGACCGCCTCTGCCGGTGCGCTATTGTACTGCTGAACGACCTGGAACGACGTCGTAGCCGCAACGCGGCCACACCGGAGTGAAAACGGCGCGCGTCGCCACTTCACATGTCGGCGATATACTTGAGCGCGACTTCGAACATGGTAAGGAAGTACCCTACCTCGCCCAGCATCTGCGACGGATGGATCATGGCGCCCAGCAGCTCCTTCGTCACGAGTGGCCGCTTCAGCCCGCTGTTGACGACCACGTAGATATGGATCGGAAGGTAGTCGTCTGCCGTGAGCGCCGAGTTTTCCCGCCACTCGAGGTTCTTCTCGCCGCAGTTCTTGAAAATCTCGAGCGCCGCGCGGAGCAGCTCCTGTATCTTGTCGACTGGCAACGGCCGCTCGTCGATCATGCTGAGGTGGTGGCACGAGAGTCCCCAGTTGTCGTCAGACTGTAAGTGCTCCGGGATGCCGCACTCCGTCTGCGATCGGTGACGCATCTTCTCGATGTTCGCAGCCAGCCGCGCCTCCGTATCCGCGTCGACAGTCGAGCCCACGAGAAACGCGATCTGCTTCTCCAGCGGCACGAGGATCGTGTCTTCCACGGCGTGGAACACGCAGTCTTCGACAACCGACTGCACATTCACGCTCTGCTCCGACACTGATAGCGCGTCGGCGTACTGCTCGTCCAGGTGGTCGAGTAAGTACTTTTCGATGCTCGTGACTGTGGTGCGCAAGTCTCGAAGAGCGTCAGCCGACAGCGCCGTGTCTTCAAACGCATGACAAATCGGGCACACCGCAGCTTGAATCACGGCGCAGCGATTGGCGAAGGCCGCGAGGAACTTGTAGCACGTCGCGCCCTCCACCGACGCGCTACTGTTCAGGGATCGGAAGAGGTCGTACGCGAGCCATTTGGGCTCGGGGGGCTCGCCTGTCGTGTCGATGTGCTCTAGTGACGTGACGAACTCTGCTGAGCACAGCTCAAGCTGGAGCTCATGGAGGATAGAGCGCTGGAGCGTGGTCGACGGCTCTAGCGCTGCTACGTTCCTCAGGAACAGCTCCAGTTCGGTCATGTCGCGGCCAAGCGACTCGGTACTTGCGCTTCGGAACCGGCGCCGTGGGAATGGCAAGTCGAGCAGGAACCGCACAGCCTCCTGCTCATCAGGCGCTTCGGTTCCTGCGCGTCGAGCAATGGCACGGATCTGTGGCCCCATCATCAGTTTTCCGAAAATGAATCAATCAGTATGGACATTGGTTGCCCCGATGACAACCTCTCTATCGCAATATACTCGCGACTCGCACCTTCCTGCGCAGCATGTAGAAGTCGTTCGACTTCTTCTTGGTGATCCAGAACACCTTGGTGTGGATATCCACGACGTGAATGACGAACTCGGTGACCGCGGGCATGGACCCGACGATCTCGGCTCGCACCACGCGGATCGAAAGCCCCGGTCGGATGCCTGTCATGCGTGTGTGTGAAGCAAGCAAGCCGTCAATAAAGGCGTTCCTGGAATTACAGTCGGCGCCAACGATAAGGGCAACGTACCCACATGCTCCCAGTCGACGTACTCGCGCAGGGTCATGCCTCGCGCGCGCTTTTGCGTGCTGGCGGCCGGTGAGAACACGAGCGGCGGGAACGGCGGCAAAGCATGCGCTGGCGAGAAGGCGGGCTTTTGCTGCGGCGACGCCAGGCAAGACACAGAAGACACGGCGCCCGAGGCAGGCGCCATGACGCGCCCCGTGCACCGCTCAGGGCTTGTCGCGGCGTCCGGGTCGCCATGGGCGTGGCTCACACTGGTGAGCAGCTTCGCGCCGCCATTGACCTGTTTGAGAGGCGCAGATGACGACGGCGGCGGGGTCGGCGGCACGTCTGCCGGCCGCGTGAAGAAGGACCGCTCCTCGACGACGCTCTTGCGGTCTGAATGCTGTGTGTGGGAAGGGGTGGGGCAGTCGGCCACGTCCATCCGTCAGACCGAGGATTCACGCCGGCGACGGGAGGAAACACGATGCGCAGCCTAACTCCACGAACCTTGTGCGCGCTGCGGCTGAGGATGGACCTCGACAGGTGCTGCAGGAGGCGGCTCTCGTTGTAGAAGGACATGCGCATGGCCAGCCGCCACATGAGTTGGCTCGTGAGTGTTGCGGCGCCCATCGCGTCCCCCGCTGGGTCCTTGGCCCTAGCGCGCGCAACGAGGTGCCGCGCACCCGCGGGTTGCAGCTCCTCCGCTACAATCTCAGTGTCGCTATCGCTCTGGCGCCGAGCACTGCGCCTCGAGAAGCCCAGCATCGTTCTCTTCGCGCCGCGTTCATCGGCCATCAAGCGCGAGCGCGACACGGCCGCGGCCCCCTCGCCTCGCAGCACAGCGTGCCGTCTGCCGACCGGTTCGCAGTGGGCGGCGGCGGGACTTGATTGCGGACGCTCCGCTCCCTCCTGCCTCGCTTCTCTCGCTTTCCCGCGCGTGTCCCCTGCCGTTGGTGTGTACGGAACGACAGCTTCTCTTCAGCTGGTTGTTGAGAGAGGGGCGGACGCTACCCGCAACTGATTCTGAAGACCGAACCCACAGTCTGACTTTTCTGAGACTTGGGGAATGGGCCGAATTTATTTTTTGTATGCAATTGTGTACACGTAACACTCGAAGATATATCCTATTATGATTTTGTATTGAATAACTTCGGGTGTTACTCTGCGAAACTTCGGTTCTACTCGATGACAAGGAGTCGTTGGTTGTGGGGTGGGTGGCTTTAGTCACCAGCAGTGCTCACCACGGAGCCCTCCGCACGATCTTTATGTAGTCAGCATCGTGCCGGGGTGGAAACAGCTTCGGCAACGTTGGTCCAACAACGTACTGTTGCCTCTCGCACGATGTACGGCAGGAAGGATGACCGCTTCGACGCTAAGCTGACGGCCCTGAAGCACTTGACGCTCCAGGCGGAGATGCTGATGGGCAGGTCGAGGTTGTGTGCTTCAAAGCTATTCATGAAAACCCTCGGCGTGATGACCGACCGGGCGAACCCAAAGTGCACGGTGCAACCAACGGGGTCGCGGTCGAGAAGACGGCCACAGGCGCGCGACACGTGGCACTTCTGGGCCGAGAGCCTAGCGAGCCTGGCCTTCAACCACGAAGCAGGAGGGGGCTGCAAGTTACGAGAACGCTGAGCCGAGTGAGGGAGCTGATGGTGGCTTCCTTTTGCCTGCTTATTCTTGGAGACTTGGGGTCCAGTCAAACTCCGCGCGGGCCGATGTTCCCAGCAAGCAGGAAAGCGATAATATCGACACTCCTAGTCTCCACCCAGGACCGGGTACATGAAGCATGCCGGCAATCTCAGCTGATCCATTGATTCTTGCCGTTCGCCTCCTGGAAGAAGATCAGAGAGGAGCACTCGATGTGCTAGTGCTTCGAAACTAGAGCGTCCACGGAGCAGCCTCGCGTGTGATAGTGGCAGCAAGATGAGGTTATCTGTTCCAGCGCCGCTCCTAGCGAAATGGGAACATCGGAGACACATTGCGCGCAACCGACTCGTTTGTCCGATGGTCTCGAGATAATGGCGACGGATACTGCAGGGAGAAGGCCAACACCATCAGTGCCTGCGCGTCAAGATCAACGCGACAGATAGCGACATGCTGCACTTATGCGTATATGTAACGGATGCCGAGAATGGCCACGCGGCATCGGTGCAGCCCATTCGTTCCGCTACAGTGTGAGGGGTGCAGCCGGCTACTTTTCGTGTGCGACGACTGTTGGTGCCACTTGGACAAGCGCGGGAGACCATCTCGATAGTCTTCTCACGAGCGCTGCAGTCAGCTCTTGGGCGAATGACGACGACATGCGCTTGCCATTAAAATCTCGGTAACCAAGGTGTTAGGTGCCAACACCTCCAACCCAACGAGGGGATCGCTCCGTACGCACCACAGCTCCAGCCAAGTTCTAACGACGCGCTTCAAATGAAGACCACTGGCCGCACTCGCTCCAGAACACGGCGTCTCTTCTTCAGCGTCCAGTTTGAGTCGACATGCTAGCCCATTGACTCGAACAACAGTCCAGCAGCTAGCTCCACGTTCCCTCCGGTTGTCTGGAGGGCCTGGGCCGCCTAAAGAGGGCCAACAAACACACCGTCAACAGTCCACCAGGGTAACCAACGTGGCTAATATCAAGCACCAGAACCACGTACGCGCTGCTCGGCAAAGCCCAAGGCGACCAAACGCGCAATCTTCTCCTGATGATTCGGATCAGGCGGCGGCAGCATAGCTGCGGTCGATTCCGAGACGACAGGTGCTGGAGGAGGGGTCGAGGGTACAGACGTTCCGTCTGTCTGGGCGATTTCGGCATCGTCACCACGCTCAGTGACTGGGATTTCCTGTGCTCCAGTAAATAGTACGTGGTTGAGATATTGCGCCCACCACTCCAAATATAATTAAAAAATATGCGCAAGGAACAATCGAACGTACGTGCTCAGGCAGGAATGGAACTTCGTGGAATGAAGCCCCATCAGTAAGGCGAAGAACGCTCTTCTGGAGATCAATGCAGCACTGGAATCACCCAAGGAAAGCAAGCAGAGCGCTCGTGTTAGGCATCACGGCAATAGTGGTTTACCTTTCATTCGATAAAGCCTCACAGCCCCAGGTTAGCGTTCGTACCTGATGTCGCTTGAGCATGTCCAGCCCGAACAGAAAGTCCACATTCTACAGCAGCAAAACACACGTTGGTTCAAACTCCTAATTCCCTACCATCACAAGCGAAGGAGTTGCAAGCGAACACTCAGTGAGTTGATGCGTCCGCACCTGTTGGTCCAGAATTGTGAAGCTGCAGCTATAAAACACATCTGCAATCTTGAGCGCTGCCAGATGGACTCGGCCAATGATCTTTGCCGTCCCGACACCGACGGCCTATAATTCAGCACGTACGGTCAGTTTCACTCGCTTTCACTGGTGAATGCGCATTCTTTTGTACCTGGCCGGCCATTCGCTTGTCAACAAGCCGCATGATGCCGCATCGCTCCGCACAGCTCTGCATCACAGGCAGTCCAATCGTTAGTGTCCGAGGTTTTCCGCTGCAATGCTCGGAGATCTCGGCAGCAACAATCTACCATAACTTACCGACGACATGATGGTCGACTGCGCGCCAGAGTCCACGAACGCCTTCACTTTGCGACCATTGACCTCGCACGGAATGTACAGCATCGTGACACGCGCGAATGCCTCCGGCATCTCTTCCAGCGCCATCTCCATATTCTCTTGGACGTTTGCCAAGCGGATTCGTTCCTCGATCTTCGCTTGCGCGTTCGGATCGAACGGGTTCTGCTCCAGTGCCGCCATCTCCTCTTGCTCCTGGAACTTTCGCGACGCTGCGTCCATGTACATTTTTAGGAGCACCTTGCGCACCTCCTGCCACGATTCAGTAAGAAAATCACGGCCGTTAGCAAAATGCCGTGGGCATACACAACTAGTAGTGCTACGCACTTACCGGGACGCTCTTGGTCTGTAGCGCCTGCGCCAGTGCGGGATTCCCTTGCTGAACCTAGTAGCACGACATCCACGGGCCGCAAAGAGAGGTTAGCACCCACGTCCCGGCGCGCATGTGGCTGCCAGTGACCGTTATTGCGCACCTGCGGAAGCAGTTGAGGGTTCTTGTCCATGATATCAAGCAGGACTTCGGCTGAAGCGTTGGGCTGCGATCCGGCGGGTACGCGTTGCTGTGTTAGTCATGGCGATACAAATTACGAAGCGAGCGACTTGGCGTGTCACTACCGGGATGTCGTGGATGCGCATGCCTGGCCGAGCGGCTGGCCCTGAAGCGCTAGCGACGGGGGCGCCCCCAGCAGGCGGCGGTGTCGCCGTGGCCAATGAGGTTCGCGTGATGACGAGCAGGTCGTCGTCCTTGACGCCGGCTTGCTCGAACTGCGCCCACATCCTTAATTAGCCCAAGTACCAAGCACACGCACGGCGACAGCGTACCGTCAAGTGCGCCTGTAACGGCCGGCCGTCGAGGAGTAGCGTCTGGAGCGCGGCGGGGATCCCGAACTGTTCGAGCGGAAGACGTTAGCGGCGGCCCACGTGCACTTCCCCCCACCCTGGCGTCGCTTACCTGCTGCTCTAGCTGCTGCGCCACAGACGCGATGCCCTGCTGTGGCTCGGCGGTCACCTGAACGACGCGGTCGCCGTCCGCGGACGTGATCGTGAGCTGCATGCTTCTCTCTCTCGTGGGGAGGTTCGCGAGTTTGCAAGATACAGAGGATAAATACCTCTCCCAAATACAACCCAGCGTTTCCACATTTAACTAGTCTCTAATACCATAAATAAGCATTAGCTATGAGAGAACTTACAGTAAAACAATTATGAGCCGTTCAGAAAATGCAGCAAATATACCTTAGGTGTTGTATAACTTGTCGAGGTCTATGGTTTTAGGTCCTCACTCTCTAAATTGATATGCATAAATTGTACGCAAGCTTCCAACTGGGGGATTGTACTTGCTGCACACACTTCAAGGGGCGCGGCGACACCATGAGTGCAGGGGGCGGCCAGGCAACACTGTCCGACCTGAAGGAGGGTACGTGGCCGCATGCTTGGAACTGTCGACGTTAGCTGATGAGATCTGCGTGGCGACTGCCAGTTCTTAAGGACACGCTGCAAGCGCGTGGGTCGCTAGATCAGATCCGGGCGAGGGTCCGCGCCGAGATCTTCGCTGCGCTCGATGACCAGGTGGCACAGGAGCCTGACCCGCGCATCGCTAGTAACGCTGAGAGACTGACGCCGCGGTCGTCGCTTGGGTGACTATTTGCAGACCGCCCCAAAGCCCAGGCTGTCCAACGAAAACCTCATCATCAACGAGCTCATTAGGGAGTACTTGGAGTACAACGGCTACCGGCACACGCTCTCCGTGTTCCTGCCAGGTGAGCCCGTCCGTAGACAACGGGGGCAGCAATTGCTCGAGTCACCTGAGGAAGCCGTTCCCCCACAGAGTCCGGGCAGCCAGCAGACAAGCCCTTCGCCCCCGCGTTCCTGTCGAGCGAACTGAACGGTTCGTCCTGCGCCACACCCGACTCGTACCGATGCACAGCTCCAGGCCGCATCATTTAACTGTCAGGGGGCTTCAGTGATCGAAGACCCGCGGTTCACCCACGTCCCACTCTTGTACAGCGTCGTTGCTGGCCTCCAGCAAGCAAGAGGTGCAGTGCGGGGTCTGCCTGACCTCCGTCAATTACTTCTACACTCGAAGCAGCGACGCGCCTCCCTCCAACTCACTCAAACACTACGGTACCCTCCAGAGGACACTGATCGCAATCGATACACTGGTCTTGAGCGTTCAAGCGTACGTCCGGTTGCTTTGTCGGCGAAAAGAAGGGATGCAAGTGGCGAGCCTGACGGAGGTGGCTTACCTGTTTGACAGTCTAATCCGGAGCGACATGCTATCGAACCAGCAGAGCCATCGCACTCTCCACGCGAATCCAATGACGGTATGAACAAAGCTTCCGCCGGCTGTCATCTCGGTTCGCCATAGCATTTGCTCGCATATAACGGGAATGGTGTCTTCTTATGTCAGGAGGCACCCTGGAGCCGGCGCCGCTGCTGTTCAAGAAGTGACTCACGCCTTCCACAGCCGCACATAGCCGTCGTTGCCATAGGTGGCGATCAGGTTGCGATGCGGGTGGTGGGACAACCCAAACGCGTACCCTTTGCAAATCTGCATGGACGCCTCGAGCGACCCGGTCGCTGTCGCAAAGCTCATAATGTACCCCTTGTCAGTAACGGCGTACAGCCACTTGCCCCGGATTGACAGCGCGCAGGAGACGAAGTTGCCCATGTCTGTGCCGCCTGCCGCTTCGCCCTTGTACGTCCGCAGCACTTCGCCGTCCATAGAGAGCTGGTAGATCTCGCTCGTTCGCGTGCACATGATGATCTCTTCGCCAGAGCCGGATACGGAAGGGACGAGCAGCACATTAAGAATATCGACTTCTTCTCCCGTTGCCGAGTTTGGCGCGTGGATCGTGCGGATACACTCGGTCGTCTTGACGTTCCAGATCTAGGCGCAACGACCGACACGAAATCAGTTATCGACGGTATCAACAACATGCAAGGAAACGAGAAAGTCTCAGTCGCAAGCACTGCGCACCTTCAACGTCCCGTCGCTGGATGTAGAAATCACCTTGGTACCGCTCGTCGAGAAGATGGCCGAGTTGACGTAGCTTTCGTGGCCGTGGAACTCCTTCAGCGTCTGCCCTGACTTGAGTCCGTGGATGCGCACAAGGTGGTCAAATGAGCCCGTCAAGAGCTGCGTGCCGTCCCGAGAAAATCCGACGCTGGTGATGCTTTGGCTGTGAGCGCCGTCAAAACGACGCAGACAGAGCCCCGTCGTCAGCTTCCACACCTTGAGCTTGCCATCTTCGCTTCCCGTCGCCAGGAGCTCTCCGTCGCGACTGAACGCTTCGGCCGTCACGCCTTGTTCATGCATCATAAACTCGTCCTGCAACACCACGCACGGCACTAATCAGCTTACGAAGGAATCGTACAAGGCAGCCACATTGCGCGCACCTTTGCCTGGTACTCGAGGTCCTTGCGAAGCTTGCACTTGTCAAAGTCCCACGCCTCGACGAAGCCGTCCTTGGAACCTGTCACGAGCATGCGCCCGTCGATACTGAACTGCGCACACTGCGGTGCCGACGACTTGCTGAACTTGATCTTGCCTGCTGACTTGCGCACGACCTTGTCCGTCCGCTCGACGATCTGCTCCTTGGGAGCGCCTCGGAATAAGTCGTAGTCCGCACCTGGCGCAACCAAACCCTGCGGATCACTCAGTACAAAGGCAATTGAGCGTCTTGATGAGCAATAAAGCTAAAAAAAGGAAGCTGGTACCTGCGCTCGCTGCCACTTCAGAGCTTGGCCCAGGAGAACAAGCAGGCGCGACGGCTCCATGGAGGAGATCTGCAGCACTCGGTGTCAGGCAGCGCTTTCGCCGCAGGCCCTGCACACCACCGCACGCACCTCATTACGGAGCAAATCAGCGACATCATCTCTGCGTCGCTGCTTGTCCACGCCGGCGAACGCCTCGCTCATGTCGAACGGGCGCTGCGCCAGCTTTTCGAGGCGCAGGTAGCGCTCTGGCTGGGTGCGCTTCATGTGCGCCATTGCGGGCGTCGCTCGGAGCAGCTGCAGCGCCACGTCCCCCTCACGCATCTCAAGCATCTCGAGCGCCACCAGCTCGTACAGGTCCATCATGGCGCCGGCGCTACACTCTAGTGCCTTGGTCTGCTGCAGCACCGCATCCCAGCGCCCATGGCGGATGTCGGCGGCCAGCGCGTCGACTGAGTCCACCGTGTTCAGACTCACCTGCGCCTCCTCCTGCAGCGCGCGCATCGCGCCAAACAGACGGTTCTCGCGCAGAAACTGCAGGACGAGGCGCACCACGTCGCCCGAAGCCACCTCCAGCTCCGGCGCGGGCGCGGGCGCGGGCGTCGGCAGCTCCATACCCACCACCGCCAGCAGTCACGAACTTTGGTTTCCTCCCTGGCAGGAAACCCCTAATAATATGTTCAGACCGCTATTTTAAGATGTTGAAAGTAGTGTGACCACACTAAATGCACTTGCTTCCTATGCCCATGATTGCGAGCCACGTCAATCCCACATGGCTGCCGCCGCGCCAAGGTCCGAGATGGAGACGCTTAGCAGGTGCGCGCGCGTCTGACACCAGTTACGGAGCGTCGTCCAACCGGCGTCGCGTGAACTGCTATCTCTCAATCTAACCTCGGAGCGGCGTATTTGCTTGGCTACTATGCAGGAAGCTGGAGGAGACGCGCCGAGAGATCGACCAGGTGCGCAGTGAGGTCGTCGAGTCGCTGCGCGCGTTCTACGCGCCGTCGTCCGGCTTCTCGGCCGAAGAAGCGGTCAAGTTTGCTGCTAAGTGGTCCGTTTCGACCGCCACCACTGTTGGAGGCGGCGGCCGGAGCGGCGGGCAGTCGGAGCTGCAGGAGAAGCTCCAGCGCCTGAATGGGGAGCTGCTCGAGGCGGTCGACGGCCTCCAGCTGCACGGAGCGGCGCCCCAGACTACGCTCATCGCGTCTTTTTCCCAGCGTGAGCTGATAAAGCAGCAGATGCAACAGTCGCGCGCCACGATCGCGCTGATCGAGAGGCTGACGGACGTCGATCGCCGTCTTTCGGAGGCGGAGGCAGCGATCGATCAGCGCCGGTTCGTGGCCGCGGGCGAAGCCATTGCGGCCGCCGAGCGCCTGGTGACCGAGCTGGCGAATCAAGAGGCGGCGGACGACAGCGAGATCGTGCAGTCCGTTCGGCTCGAGCTGTTCAAGAAGAGAAACCGCCTATTGAGCCAGCTCAAGCGGTTCTACACGTGCTCGGTGGTCTGGAGCGACGGCTCGCTCAAGCTTGTGGCTCCCACAAGCGCGGCGTCAGGAAACCCGGATGCGACCTGCGATTTGCGTGACGAGTTGCGCGAGTTCTGGAAAGCCTGTGGCGTGCTTGATTTGCTGTCGCCGAGGCTAAAAGATGTAGCCAAGGCGATCTCGCAGCAGCTTGTCAAGCCCATGCTGCAGATGCACAGCGCGACGGTCGATCACGCCCGAGACAAGGTCGGGGGAGGATCGGCGCTGGTCATTCGTCTCACAGACGCGGGGTCGAACTCGCACAGCACCCGAACGGAGGGCGGCGGCGTGGGCGACGTACAAGACATGTGTGCAAACATTGTGGCCGTCCTCTTGTTTGTGCACGCTGAGCTCTTCGCTGGGAGTGCGGAGCTCATGAATAGGCTCGGAGATGTGCTGTGGAAGATCCCTGGCAACCTGGAGGCGATGCTGATGGGTCTGCTGCGAGACAAGATCCCGCAGGACGCGCAGTCTCTGAAGGCTTACCGCGACTTGCTCACGACAACCGTACGTGTGCTTGCTGCACGCCCTCTGTACGCTCCTGCTCATTGCATTGTACGCGTTTGCCAGGTGACGGAGCTCGAGAACAAGCTTGTCGCTGTTGGATTCTCCGCGTGCAGCAACAGCCAGCTGCGCGAGTTTGTCACCCAGCTCAACCAGTGCGTTCCGGGAGCACCACGTATGCTCGGGAGGTGTTTGGACGGCGAAACTCACAATTGTGTTGCGCCTGTTGATTACGTGGCGTAGACTGCACTCCAAGAAGCGACGCGAGCACGTGCTGCGTAGTGGGCGCGACCTGATGCGGAGCGGATACAACGATTCCGTCAAAATTGACGGTACGAAAGAGAAGTGCAGTCTTCCTGCAGCGTCTCTTTCGGGGAGCAAGAAGGGGAAAGGCGGCGCAAAAGGGGGCCCCTCAGGAGTCCCGTCGATGGCGAGCGGCAGTCCGGACGACGTTGAAGGTGGCTGCTTCGACATGCCCAACTACCGAGTGTCCGTCGTGTCGCGCGACGTGGTCGAGATGGCACACGAGACTCTGGCAGAAGCGTGCGGAGCCGAGCCAGCAAGCGCCAAGTTGCTCTTCCAGACGAGCCGGGACCTGCTCTTCCTGTTTCGCGCGGTCGTCCCCACGCTGTACGCCGACGACATCTCCAACGACGCACGCACGTGCATGCTGTTCCACAACGATTGTTTGTACATTGCTCATCACACGCTCACGATGGGCTGCCTGTACAACCAGCGGTACGTTCGCATCGCTCTTTGTGTTGCGCGGGCGATGGTGCCTCATCCCGCTTACCATGTATCTTTGTTGGTTCACATTGTGTATTTGGGGCTCGACAGCCTCCCACCCCCATTGAACAAGACAGCAACGATGATCGACATGGTCCCGGGGCTTCGCAACGCTGGGGAAAAGGCGCTCGTATCCTTCGCGACGTCCCAAACGGACGAGCTTGTTAGTGCTGCTACTGCTCTCCCGGTGCGTTACTCTATGTTGTAGTCCGCGCGTCAATGCGGCCTTAGCCCAGCTCATCATCTGACTCGGGCAAGCGTCGCACTCCAGCCCTTGCATGACGTCGATTCGGATAGGGCCGCTGGTCGCGTCGAGAACTTCCTCAAAAGCGCGCTGTACAAGCTGGATCGCATCAGCGCCTCGTGGCGGGAGGGGCTTCCGGCCGCTGTCTACAGCAAGGTCATGGCAGCAATGCTCAACCCGCTCGTAGCCAAGTTCGTTGATGGCGTCCTTGCAGAGCCGGTAAGCACAGACAGCGCCTCGCGAGCGCTAGTATCGCCGGCCAGCTCTCGGACGGATCTCAACTGCTGATTGTATCGGTGACGGGCAGAAAATCTCCGCGAACGCCGGCGCACAGCTGCACCATTTGCTGTCGCTGCTGCTGGAGGTGCGCAACTCATTGCTTTCGAGCTTGGTGGCAGTGGCTATGAGGAGTTCATGCTGACTTTTCAGCAATTGCAGTCGGAGGCGCTGTTCGACTCGCCCGCCCAAGCCGAGACGCACGTCGCCAGCCTCGCTCGACTGCGCAAGCTGACCGCGCTCTTGGTACGATGCGAGCTCCGAGTCTTTCGACTTGTGAAATACGATGCTCACACTAGTTCTTGTTGGTGTCTGGTTGACAGACGGATCCGATCACTACGGTATGCGACAAGGTCCGCTCCTCGAGCCTCGCGGAGTTCTCGCGCAGTGAGTTGACTCACCTCGCCAAGTACGTTCGACGAGTCGGTCCGAATGTCCTCCCTTGACGTACGACGCGGCAGCGACTCACTCCCACAAACTGCTTCTTTGCTCATTGTTTCAGGTCTCTGTACCACGACTCTTCTGAGCAGCAAGCGCTCTTGCGTGAGCTAGCGCACGCGTGACCAAGGCAAGCTGACAGAGACATACGTGGACACACTCGTGACACTCTGGGTCGAGATCACCGCTCTATTGACGGTCTTCACTACGCTAAATCCACTTTTTATAGCGAAAGTATAGCTGGAGGCTAACGCCGATGGCCAGCACGAAGACCCAGAAGAGCGCGTAGCCGTAGCGCTCATGCAGCTCGGGCATGTTGTCGAAGTTCATGCCGTAGACGCCCGTGAGGAACTGAGCGGGCAGGAAGACGGTCGTGACGATCGTGAGCGTGTAAATCACGTAGTTCATCTGGTTGGCGCGCGCCTCGCGGTAGTCCTCGGACAGCAGGCGGCACATCTGCAGGTGCAGCTCAATGTCGTCCAGCACTTGCACCACGTGGTCGTGCACGTCGCGGACATACGCGGTCACGGCGTCGTCGAAGTCGCGACTCTCGATCAGGTTCTTGAGCACTTCGCGCGCGGGTTTGAGGAGCCGCGGCAGGCGGAAGAGTTCGTTTTTGAGGAACCGGAGCCGCGCCACGTCGAACTTGTGCTTCTGCTCCTCGAGCTCGTCCTCCAGCTCCATGAGGTTGTCTGAGATGGTGTCCACCACGGTCGTGACCTGGTCCACGATCACGTCCAGCGCGGCGTAGACGAGGAAGTTGGCGTTATTGTGCCGCAGCTTTGAGTAAGGCACGGCCAGTCGCCGGCTCAGCTCCTGCCAAATGGCGCTGCCGTCCTCGTTTTTGACCGAGATGACCGTGTTGTTGCCCACGATGAAGATGGCTACGTGGTCGATCCAGAGGCGGAATGGGTCCTCTTCCTCCTCGCTGTCGCTGTCGCAGCTGCCGCCCAAGTCGGCGCTGCTTGTGCGGCGCCCCCTCGCCATGTGCAGGCTCCGGTCACTACTGGCGCTGCGCGCGCGATGGCGAAGGCGCTGGGCGCTTCCGGCCGTGGCTCTTGGCGCCGCGGGCGACTGGCGTTGCCGGAAAGACGTGTGGCGCTCGAGCTGCTTGGCGAGGGCCGTCGACACGGACTGAGTGAAAGTCCGCGCCCGGGCCCGCCCGCGCTGGCTGTCGACCGAGTCACAGTCCTGGCCGTCCCCGAACACCTCCATACGGAGCACCGGGAAGACGAGGAAGAGGTGGTTCTCGTACCGGTCGAACTTGGGGCGCTCGTGCATCTCGAGCGTGTCTTCAATCGCGAGCGGGTGCAGCCGGTACTTGATGGCCAGGCGCTTGAGCGTGAGGCTGTCCCGGCCGACCACGTTGATCCAGCGCACCGAGACCCACGGCGGCCGCTTGGCCGTGAAGAAGCTCGACATGGCCTGCTCGGCCAGCGTGTACTGCTGCAGCCGGGCGCGCGAGAAGTCCGAAACCGTGACGGACCCCGGCTGGTACCCCGGTGGGACCATGCGGCGCACTGTGCTCTCGTCGAAGAGGTGCACAAGCTTGAGCTTGTGCACGGCCGCGTCGAACTGCCCGAACGAGACCCGGCGCCGCGACTCGCGATCCACCGATCGCACCAGCTTGAGGAACGCCGCGTCGTCCGTGCAGCGGATGCCCATGGTCTCGAGCGCCGCGCGGAACCCCTCGTACGAGAGCTCGTCGCTGCCTGCGAGACGCGCCATTGTTAGCTGCCTGCCAGCGGGCTCCCATCTACCAACGCCGAGGCTCACCGTCGGGCCCGGCCTCCTCGAAGGCCGCCTGCAGACGCGAGTCCGTCACGTCGAAGTAAGGGTCGAGGATGGCGAGCTCGTCGTCGCCGAAGTCGCCGCCGCCCGCCGCCTTGGCGTCCGAGGAGTGCGCCGCGCCATCGCCGCCGCCGTTCGCGCTATTGCCGTTCGCGCCGCCCGACAGCTTGGGGCTGAACAGGAAGGCGACCTTGTCCACGCTCAGCTGGAACTCGGGCGTCTGCAGCACGCGCCGTCGCCAGCTCGCGGCGGACGAGAGCGACGAGGAGAGCGACGTCGCGGCCGTCCCGCCGGACGCCGTGCTGTGGTAGGTGGGCGCCAGTCGCGCGGGTGATGACGGCTCGCTCGCGACGCTGCCTTCCGTGGGGGACGCGCTCAGCTCGTCCCCTGCGGCGCCCCGCACGTGGATGCTCCGCAGCAGCGGAGTATCCTCCTCCACGCCGTAGAAATCCATCGCGGAAATGCAGAGGGGACGATGCAATGCGCTGAGGTCTCCAGGCCTCTCTCTCCGGACCCTCCTCGGACGTTACGCAAGAGCGGCGGATCCGATCGATTATTGGCTGAAAACAGGATATGAGCGCCACACTACTGGGTGAAAAAACGGTGGGTGGCTCGCCCGCCCAATCAGATTGTGCGTGTCCACACAACACAAAACAGATCGGCCGCCAGTGGCGCCGCCAGGAGCTGAAACACCCAAAGCGTGCTGATTGGCTAAAATCCAGCTCTCACTTCAACAAGTACTTGTTGACAAGTTGTTGTAGGAGACCAGCAGAAATGTAATGTCGCGTCCACAGTCTCATAGGTGTTGGCTGGAAACGGAGCGGCGGCTATAATTATCGCGGACGGAGGTGAGCGCCACGCGAGTCTATTCGTGGCCTGGTCGGTCCTGGCGTCCCCCGCACCGTCCCCCAGCCACGCGAGTTTCAAATCGCCGCCATGGAGCGCAGGAGCTTCCTGACGCCGCGCAAGGGCGACGCTCGCGCGCCCTGCTTCCAGCACCTCGACCTACACGCGCAGCCCTTCCTCACCAAGCGCGGGCGCGCCTCCCAGCATGTCGTCAAGCGCGTGTTTGTCGTCCTGGACGGTAGGCACTGGCTTCCGAAGCGAGGAGAGCTTCTGACGCGACCCTCCGTCGAGTCGGCCAGGCGCTAACCGGCCACTGGCCAGGCTACCTGTTCTACTTCCACAGCGCCGACGCGGCAGAGCCGTGCGGCGTCATCCCGTTAGCCAACTCGGAGTACGTCGCGCACTCGTACTCGGCCACGGATCAGACAGACAACTACTGCTACGAGCTGCGCTCGCCCGCGCGCGCCTGGGGTGAGCCGGAGCAACTGAGGCGAGGGGTATCGCTCCCTGCTCCACTGAGTGACTCATGCGAGGTCTGTGCCCCGCAGGCACGGTGATCCTGCACTACCACAACTGCCCGCCGACCAGGGCGGCGGAGGTAGAGCTGCTCCTCGAGGCGGCAGGCTGCTCGCGCGACGCTCGGAGCGGCAGCGAGCGCCGGGAGCTCGAGCTCCAGGAGCGCGGTGAGGAAGAGCACCGACAAGACGCGCCGGTCGACGCTGCGAACAAGCCCTCGGTGCGGCTGTCGCGCCTCGTCACGCTCAGCGGGATCTCCAGTCTGGCGCTGTGGCCGCGGAGGCAGGCGCTTCGGCGAGAGCCTGCAGGACACGGCGAGAGCCGCAGCAGCAGCTTCACACCCCAGACCGCGCCGCGGTGCGGCCGTCAAGGGGAGGAGGAGAAGGAGCAAGAGAGCGGCGAGAGCCTGCTGGGCTCGGAGAGCAGGACGTTCATCGCCAGAATCAAGAGCGGGCGGCACAGCAGCCTCTTGAAGATCCAGTGGACGGCGACGATGAGCGGCACCCCGCGCAGCGCGGCCGGCGTCGAGGGGCTAGCGCCGCCACCTCGCCGGCGGTCGACGCTGTCCTTCAGCTGCCGCGGAGGTTGGGCCAGTCGCTCGAGCTTCTCGGACCAGCGAGACATCATGGCCGAGAGCGAGATCGCCGTCGAGCACTGCCACGAGCTCTGCGTCAGCGGGTACGTCGAGAACCCCACCCGCAAGCTGTTCCACTTCCTCTCGCCCCACTGGGCGTGGGCCAAGCTGCGCCGCCGCCGCAACTCGCAGGTATCGATCGTGCTGGACGGCGCCGAGCGCCAGCCCCGCGTCCGCTTCGCGTCGCTGTTCCCGCTGTCGGCGTCCGCTGGTGCCAGTGGGGCGTTCGGCTCGGCGTCCTCGTTCGCCGACAGTCTCCGCCGCCTGTCGTCGCCCTCTCACGCGTCGATGACCACGTCGCCAGCCGCCGCGTTTGTCATGCGCCTCGGCGACCGCCGCGTGTCCGTGGCCGGCACGGACGTCTTCAGAGCTCGCGCGAGGTCGCTGCCGCTGATGCTGACCGACGGCTCCAGCGCGGCTGCTCCTACTACTGGCACGAGCGTGAGCGCCCTCGCCGCCTCGGAGAGAGTGCCAGCGCCCGTGCGGTCGTCGCCTCTACGAGGTGCAGCAGCAGTCGCCTCCGCGCCTCGGGCTCCCGTCCTCTCTGTCGCGAGTGTTCCGGCGTCGCGACTGGCATCATCGACCGCTCCGCTTCGCCTGCTCCTGCAGCAGCAGCAGCAGGGCAAGCCGCTCGCGCCCAGCGTCGGCAGCGCCGTGGCCTCAATCCCACTCGAGCCGCTTCGGCTCCCGAGCGGTCCGCCGTCGCCCCTGAGCCCGACAGAGACCTCCGCGTGGCTCAGGACGCAGCCACTCCCCGCCGCACTGCCGCGGGTGTCCACATTCACACCCTTGAAGCCTGCGCCCCCAAATGGCCAAGGCGAAAGCGCATTCAACGTGGCGACCAAACACGCGGAGAAGCGATCGGCGGCGCTAGCGACCTCGCCTGCGCTCGCCAAGATCACTCCAGTGAGCACGAGCGCGAGCGCGAGCGCGAGCGCGACTACGAGCGCGAGCACGAGCACGAGCACGAGCACGAGTGCGGCAGCCGCGCCTGCTGCTGCCGTCAGCCGCCAGGCGTCGATCGTCGCGTCGCCGCCCGGCAAGAGCGTGACAGACCTCCGCATTGTGCAGGCCATCAGCGTGGCCGAGAGCTACAGCGGCGGGTACCTGCTGAAGCGGTACGAGCCGCTCAAGGTGATCGGGTCGGGCGGGTTCGGGCAGGTGATGGTGGCCAGGCACAAGGGCACGGGGCAGCTCGTGGCCATCAAGACGCTGAGCAAGCGCGCGCTGGCGCTGCACCACCAAGTGGAGCACTCGCTGTCGGAGAAGGCGGTGCTGACGCTGTGCCGCAACCACCCGTTCATCGTACAGCTGCACGCGGCGTTCCAGACGATCGACCACCTGCACCTCGTGCTCGACTACTGCCCCGGCGGCGAGCTCTTCTTCCACCTGTCGCAGCGCGGGCGCTTCCAGGAGCCCCAAGCGGCCTTCTACCTCGCCGAGGTGCTGCTCGCGCTCGAGCACCTCCACCACCACAACGTCATCTACCGCGACCTCAAGCCCGAGAACGTGCTGCTCGACCAGGACGGCCACGTGCGCCTCGCCGACTTCGGGCTCTCCAAGCTCGGCGTGGACGACCAGACGCTCGCCATGACCTTCTGCGGCTCGATCGAGTACCTCGCGCCCGAGGTGCTCGCCATGGGCAGACACCAGGGCCTGCCGACGTCGCCCTCGTCGCCCATGCCGACGCTGCCCGCGCCGCGCGGGTACGGCCGCGCCGCCGACTTCTGGGCGCTTGGCTGCCTGCTCTTCGAGCTGCTCACAGGCGAGCCGCCCTTCTACAGCGGCAACAACCGGCCCAAGCTCTACACGCGCATCATGCAGGGCCAGCCGACCTTCCCCGCGCACGTGAGCGCCGAGGCAGCTGACCTCATCTCGTCGCTGCTCCGCCCCGACCCGCTCGAGCGCCTCGGCTGCCGGCGGCCGAGTGTGCGCCGAAAGACATTGCCCGGGACGGCGCCCGCGACGGCGACCGGGACGGCCGCGATTGGCGCGGCAGCGGTCCGTGCGCACCCCTTCTTTGCCAAGCACGTTGACTGGGAACGCGTGCGGACGCGGAGCATGCGGCCGCCGGTGCTGCCACGCGCGGACGCGTTCGCCAACTTCGACAAGCAGTTCACGTCGCTGCCCGTGCGCGCGGTGGACAAGATGGTGCAGTTCCCGTCCAAGATCCCGATGGACTACCAGCTTTTCGACAACTTCAACTGGGAGCCCTCCAGCGCCGGGCGATGACAGCAGCGGCAGCGCGCTACGCAGCCGCATGTATAGGAGTCCTGCGGTAGCGCCTCAGGGCAGGGTTAGCACTTCGCTGCGGCGGTGGGAAAGAGCGAATGTATTGGCTTCCTGGCCGAACGAGACGCTCTCTACGCGCGGCAGCTCCAGCGCTCGCGCCCACGCGGTGAAGTCCCCGGCGGGCGAGCGGGGAGACGCCGCCACTGCCGGCCCGCGTGACCGCGTCTCCGTCGCCGGCGAGCCTACTTCCACAGCTTGTTGATCGACATGTTCTGCTCCGAGTCCTTCTTCATGACCTTGGACACGGCCATCTCGAAGTCCTCCTGCGTCACGTGGATCCGCCGCTCGCGCAGCGCGAACATGCCGGCCTCGGTGCAGACGGCCTTGCACTCGGCGCCCGAGGACGTGGGCATCTTCTCGGCGATGACCTTAAGGTTGATGCCGCGCAGCAGGTTCATCTTGCGCGAGTGGATGCGCATAATGTCGATGCGCGACTGTCAACCATCGACGCGCAGTAGGAGAACGTCAGCGAGTTAGTTCACACGGGAAGGACGTCACGCAGCAGCAGCAGTCAGCCATCCGGCCATCCGGCCAGCCGGCAGGGCGATAACTCGATCGAAAGACACACGTACGCTCTCGGTCGGGTTGGGGAACTCGATCTTGCGGTCGATGCGGCCGGGGCGAAGCAGCGCCGCGTCGAGAATGTCGATGCGGTTGGTGGCCATGATGACCTTGATGTTCTGCGCAGGCTCGAAGCCGTCGAGCTGGTTGAGCAGCTCGAGCATCGTACGCTGCACCTCCGAGTCGCCGCCGCCGCCCTCCATGCGCGAGCTGCCGATCGAGTCGATCTCGTCCATGAAGATGATCGAAGGCGAGGCCTCGCGCGCCATCACGAAGAGCTCGCGCACCATGCGCGAGCCCTCGCCAATATACTTTTGCACGAGTTCGGCGCCCGACACGCGGATGAAGGTGCAGTCCGTGTGGTGCGCCACGGCGCGCGCCAGCAGCGTTTTGCCCGTGCCCGGCGGCCCGTAGAGCAGCACGCCCTTGGGCTGCGCGACGCCGAGCGCGTCGAACAGCTCCGGGTGCTTGATGGGCAGCTCGATGACCTCCTTGATCTCGCGGATCTGCTTGTCCAGCCCGCCGATCATGTCGTACGTCGAGTCGGGCACCTTCTCCACCTTCATCAGGCTCACCAGTGGGTCCACCTTGGTCGGCAGGATCTTGTGCAGCACGTAGCTGTCGTTGCGCAGCGCCACGCGCGTGTTGGGCGTGCACTTGGCGATGTCGATGGCCTTGTCCACATCCACCACGTACTTGCCCTCGGGGTTCACCTTGACCAGCACCTTGGCCTTACCCATCTGCTTGACCACCTCGCCCACATACGACCCGGGCTCCTGCAGCAGCTGCAGCTCCTCGCGCAGTAGGCGCACTGGGGAGCGAGCGCCACACGGAACGTGCCGTCAGAGGCGCCATTACCTTACGCAAGCGGGCGAGCAAGACCCGCGATCTTACCCTTCGAGTTGAGCTCGTTGCGCTGCGCCTCCAAGCGGCGCAGATTCTGCGTCTCGTCGCGCACCGTCAGCTCCAGGTGCTCGATCTTCTGCTGGTAGTAGTGCGTCAGCCCGCTGTTCGCCGCCATGGCGTCGCGCGGGAAGAGGGGAAGAGGGGAAGAGGGAGGGAGGGAGGGAGGGAGGACGGGGCGATCCCGGACCGGCAGCTTCCGCTTCTTCGGCCGTGTTGATTGTTCCCCAGCGGCGCGATCCAAACGCGGGTGTGACGGAGAGCCAAGAAAACCGGTCATAATACTCAAATGGGTATAATACCGGCATCTTGCTATTTACCGGTATTGTATCGTTTATCCGGTATTCTGGAACCACACAACGGACCAATTTGAGCAACGAATGAAGGAAATTGGCGGGTGGCGCTGGCGTAATTGCGCATTGCATTGCCGGACTCGCTTCCAGTGCGTCTCCTTCAGCATCTAGCGCCCGCCGCAGACCACAGCGGACCAGTGGACGAGATGGTGGCAGTGCCGCGCTTCCGTGTGGCGCAGGACGCGGCGTGGGTGTTCGTGCACGTGCACGTGCCGTTCGTGCGCGTGTCCGAGATGGAGTTCCACGTGGACGGCTGCGCCTTCAGCTTCTACTGCAAGCCGTACCTGCTCAAGCTGCAGTTCCCGCACGAGGTCGTGGACGACGAGTTGGCCAAGGCCGTTTACGAC
This sequence comes from Phytopythium mirpurense, assembly GCA_023338055.1. Taxonomy (NCBI): domain Eukaryota; phylum Oomycota; class Peronosporomycetes; order Pythiales; family Pythiaceae; genus Phytopythium; species Phytopythium mirpurense. The sequence continues at coordinate 1,657 of JAADXZ010000352.1, read as the reverse complement.
CCCAACAAGGTGCGGTCTGTCGATGGACGTGGCGCATCAGAGTCTAAACTAACGGTCCACGGCAGGAGAACGGCACGATTGTGGTGCACCTGCCCAAGAAGGACCCCGGGCTCGAGTTCCCCGACCTCGACCTGCTGACCACGCTGCTCCAGCCGCGGCAGGTGCCTCAGGTGGATCTGAAGGCCACCGCCAAGAGGTGCGACCGCGCGCTCGCGTCTGTGGGGCTCCTGCCTAGATCAAACGCCGGACTGACAGACTCTGAGCAGCAAGGCAGCCCCACTCATCGAAGTCGTCTCGTCCACGGAGACGGGGGACGCGAGCAGCGACGCAGACTCGAGCGGCGGTGGAGCCGCCAGCACCAGTGGACCGATCCCCTGCTCCAGCGCGGCGTCTGACGCGTCGCTGCTTTCCCTGGAGGCGAACCTGGCCGCGGCGGCCGCGCAGGAGGAGCCGCAGCCAGTACGGATCGGCAGCGATGCTGCCAAGACCATGTACGGCTTCAACAACGCGTACTCGGACTTCTTCCGCGCGTGGCACGGCGCCGTTAGCGAGATCATTTCCCTCCCGGACCCCGACAGCACGCCGGCCGAGCGCCGGCGGGAGATCCGGGAGGGTGCTGAGGACGCGCAGTTCGACATCGAGCGGTACCTGCTCGACTTCTTGAACGCTGGCGACGACCCGTACTTCCAGATGGCGATGGAATACCGTCCGTTTTGGAGGCAGTTCCCTGTGATCAAGCCAGCGCCGCCACCGTCTCCGTTGATCCTCGAAGTGTCGGCACGGCCGCCGCCGGCTGATGTGGAGGCCGTGAGCAACAGTCTCCAGTGCATGTCCGTGAGCGGCGACGCGCCCCACCCAGTCTTCTCGGAAGCGGACGAGGAGCTGCTTCGGCGGCTTCCCCGCAAGGAGTATCTGATCTCGCGTGGTAGTGAAGAGGAGGCGGTGGTGGTGGGCGGCCTGGTGGACGTCCTCGTCGGGTTTGTCTACGAGCAGCTGACGTCGCAGGGCGACAGCGGCATCGAGTCGACGTGGACGGCCAGCATCCTGAGCCCGACGCTGTCGTGGCTGGACACGACGAAGGACCTCCGCGCGGTTGTCCGAACGGCCGTGCGCCGCATGCTGGCGTTCCCGTTCCTTCGGCAGTACGACCTGGCGATTCACGTGATCCGGGAGACCGTGGAGCTGCTGAAGCGCGGGAAGCGAGTGGTGCTGCGGGCTCTGCTGGAGCTGTACCGGATCACGGAGAAGTCGGAGACGCAGTACTTGCTCAACGCGCTGTACATCCAAGACTACTGCGTGTGGGTCCAGGGCGTGGCTGACGACCTGCTGTTGCGCACGGGCAGCGAACTGGCGCGCTGCCTGGCCGGATTCACCAAGGGCGACACAGGCTGGGCGCTCGTCGAGCTTGAGCGGAGCTTGACCGAGGAGCAGGAAGGGCCGGGGGCGAACAGCGACAGCGGATCGAGCTCGTCAGGCTCGGACGCGTCCTCGTCCTCCGAGGAGAGCGACGCCGCGACCGACGGCAGTGACGATTAGCGGTGTCAATGAGGCCAGATCCCCTCCCTCCGCCCCTGCCTAGTCTCGCTCGCGGCAAGTGTATAATTACCCGTTCCGACCGGCACTCCTCAAGCCGCATCTGTCCATAAATATAAGTGCC
>JAADXZ010000351.1:0-24932 GCA_023338055.1 Phytopythium mirpurense | reverse complement strand
CCTTTAAGCTTACATATCATTTCGGCAGTTACATATCACTTTGGCCGTTTCAATTTTGTTGATCCCTCTCGCATCTCTCTCGCCCTACTCTCAAACCAAGTGTAACCCAGCGTAGCGAAGAGAGGGGCGGGCCCCGAGTGCCAACGTGCGAGTGTCCCACCAATAAGAATTATCCGGTCACGTATAAACGTTATGGTACATCTTGTAGTAATAGGTAATGGACTGTATCATTAGGGTCTAATGACAGGATCCATTCGGGTGTTGTAACGCGTGCCTTAATTTTTTTTACTTCCTTTTCCACGTATCACTTGGTTTCACTTTCAAAATGAATCAATCCGTGAAATCAGACAGTAAGGTCGGATTTGTCAACTGTATAATTATATACAATCGTGCGATAACGAACAAGTATTTGAAAACGCTAATTTACGAAGCATATCATAATAGAGTGGAGAACAATTTGAGGGCCTATCATGCATTATGGGTTATAACGGTTTCGACCGGTTTAGCTAATTGCAAATTTAAACGCGAGGAACGCTATTAATAACATGTCGACGATTCCGACGCAACTACTGTATTTACTTTATGGCTCACCAACCCGTCTGGAAGGCGACAAAGCAAAGGTTATGGCCTTGATGCAAAGCATACGCTTCGCACGAAGCCGCTGTAACCTTTGGAGCCGAGGCCTGAGTGTTACCCTAGTCTTGCAGCGCTGCGCTTGGTCTCGCCTGCCTTCGTCAGACGCCAGTAAATCGCTCTCTACAAACACATAAATGTTGGTGAGCGCAGTCATTCCCTTACTTTATTCCTTTTCAGCTTGACCTCAGCCATGTACGTAACTCTCTACGAATTGTTGAGACGCGCGCCGAAATTGCACGAACAGCATAAAAACATTATGTACAGTAGACCCATGTTATGTGAAGCGAATTATCCAACTTGCCATAAACAGAGCAGCACTGATTTAGCTACGGTACTGATTTCATTGAATATCACAAACTGTCCCTCGTTTTAGTGCGATGTCCCTCGTTTCATTAACTGAGCACAGGAGCCCTGGTGGAATGGCTTCGGAGATTCGATGGGACGCTTGACATGTGAAAGTTTCTATGCGTGAGGCCGGCACCAAATCCAAACGGGTCAGAGTGTGGTACACTGTGGTACCACTGATCGCGCGACCAGACGAGTCATCAGTCCGTCAGAAAGTGCATTTCGACAATTTTCTGATATTTTAATGCATATTTAAATCGTTAAAAATAAAATATATGCTTACTGAACTTGTAAAAAGCAATATTTGAAATGGAACTGGTTGTGTCATCAAACTGTAAAAAGAATCGTGTGGTTTTTAATATACTTTCGTTAAGAATTGAAAAGATCAACCTGTCACAAATAATGGATCATACATGCCACGGTTTGACACGAAAATAGCTCGAACTAAACACTTGTCAGTTTTTGACTGTTTTTAATGAATTATGATGTTTTTGAGACCATCATTCCGTTTTCAGCGCTGCCGAGTCGACAGCGTCATCGCGTAGGGACTGTCAGCGAACTTTTGGCACTTAAGAGAGATCCGCGCGCTCGCTAGGGTTGACTGGCGCTGCGCGCGAGTGAGACTGGCTGACTGCCGGTGCTTCAGTTCTGTCTGTACTCTGCTGCACACTGCCGATGCTGGGCGACGTTTGACCGCGTTGAGCGTGCTGGGAACGAACTTCCCAGCCACCAGTCAACGAACGGGGTCAACGTGTGCGTGTGTTGCCGACCTTCCTTGCAGTGTACTGTCCCTTGGCTAAGAAGCCCCCCCAGCGAGATTCCCGCAACCTTGATATTAGTATCATAACGGATCTAGATTCTACTGTAGGTGGTTTAAATACAGCGCGCCAACATAGTCACTTATTACGCGCACAGTCCCTCGGCGCGCCATTTCCCCATTTCAGAGCTCGAGAAAGGCCGCCTGCCCCCTCCGCTCCGTTCGCTGCCGCGGACGCGACGGCCCAGGCTCCTCCGCTCGACGCGCTCCCCCCGTGTCCAGAGCCCCCCGCCTGCGTTCGTGCTGGCTGGCGCGACCGATCCGATCGCTTCCGCGCCGTGTCCGTCCGTCGTTCTGGTGGCCTGTTCTGTTCTTCCGACTGGACTGCGCGTGTTCGCGTCAAACCTGGGCCGCACTGCCCCGCCACTGCACGTATAGCGCTCGTCTCTTGGTCGTGGGCGCTCGCAGTCAGCGAGCTCTTGCGTGTCATACGGGCCCCACCAGCTGACCGGCAGTGGTTTTGGCTAAAACTTCCCGGCGTAAATCGGCGGCAATCAGCGCTGATCCCCCTCCCGCGTCACTCTACAAGCCCCGCCGACGACGTCGACGCCGCCGCCAGTGTGCTCCCCGCTCCTCGCGCCACTTTCGCGCCGGATCGGAGGCCACTAGCCAAGCGCGCGACTGCCAAGCGGAGCCCAACTCGGTACTTGATGGCTATTTTGGGGAAGACTCCTCTCGCGATCTCGCCTGCCGCGCCGCTCTGCGCGCTGTCCGCCAAGCGCCCGCCGTCCATGACCCAGACGCCCCCGGACCCCGCGACTGCTGGCAGGAACGAGGCGGCGAGTGAGCAGGTAACGGCTGCGTCAACGGCAGCGACAACGACCGCGACAGCGCCACTGACGGCGGCGCACTCGTTGCCGCCTGTTGCTGCACCCGCGCGCACGCTTCGCAAAGCGGCATCGGCCAACTCGGTGCTGGAAGAAGACAAGTCAGCCGATGGCGACGGCACGCCGAACTCCACGACCTCGTTGAACGCCCCTCCGCGTCAGCGCAAATACGAGCGCAAGACGAAGCGCTTCATCTGGCCAGACGAGCTTCACCGTCTCTTTGTCGCCGCCATTTTCGACGGTGCGTATTCGCCCTCGCTGGAGCTGGCGTGGTGGTGCTGCTCACACTGACCGTGCGACGTGAACGTGTTGATGCACGCAGTCGGACTCAAGAACGCGTCGCCGAAAGCGCTTTTGGGGGTACGCCAGTGCTTCCTTGTGCTCGTCATCGGCCTCCTACGCCAACATACAACGTACTCGATGCTGATTATTGTCCCTGCTACGTCGTACAGTTGATGGGATCGGCTGGACCCGGCGCAGGCCTCACGACGGAGCACTTGAAGTCACACCTGCAAAAGTACCGACTGAACTACGAGCGGTCCCGACAGGAGTTCCTCGACTTCTACGACCAGAGTGCTAAGAAGAATCTCAAGCGGCGACGGAGACAGGCCAGCCGTGCGGGAGAGCACAACACAATGTTCGTTTTCCCCATCGTGAACAACAAGAAGAACGGCCACGGCAGCGACGACGATTCGGACGACGCCGATGAAAGCATGAGCATGAGCGACTCGGCCCAGTCTGAACAGCCAACACCACGGGACAACAACGACAAGGACCGCTCGTCGTCGTTTTCCGAACTTCTCACGCGTGCGGAGCATGCCAAGTCGACCGGCGGACGTAGTGCGAGCTTGCAGCAGCAGCAGCAGCAGCAGCAGCACCTCCAGGCGGGGGATAAGATGGGCAATGTGGCGACCCACGACAGGGCGTCCTTCGTCGGGAGTTCAACGCAAGCAGCTGCAGCTCAGGCATTGCAATCATTCAGCAGCATCCCAGTTTCATCGGGCATCCCGAAGCAGAGTCTTGCTGGTGGCCAGATCGACAGTCGCGCGATGTCCGTTCCGCTTCGATACTCTGGATCAGTACCCGCGATGCCAGTCAACGTTGGTCCTGGCGGGATGAGTATGATGGCGGATCCCCAGTGGAACCTCCTCAACTCGATGATGATGTCTCCTCAGCTCGCTGGGATGATGGGCAACGTCGGCGCGCAGCAACTCCCGTTCGCGACAAGTGAGGTCATGGGCAGCGCAGGCGCCCCATCGGACACGTTCGCGCTCGCTGCTGAAGATACGCCGGATCTTCAGCTCCAGATGCACTTGGCGATGCAGGCACACATGAATCTGCACCGACAGATGCTAACGCGCAAGGTCGAGGTGTCCCAGCACGCGACGGCAGCTCAAATCGCGGCCGCAAACAACGCAGCTTTCGGAGCGCAGCAGCAGCACCAACATCAGCAGCAGCAGAGACAGCAGGCCGTCTACCAGCAGAACACCCCCGTGCCGTTCGCGCCCGAGCAGCCTCAAGGTCGGAGAAGTTTCTCGATGCCGCAGAGTGTCCCCGAGAACCTGTCGGGCCCTACGAACATCCTCCCTCGTCCGTCACTTGGCTCCGTCCCAGCCCAGCCTCTGACGGCGAGCGAGTCACGCCCTCTACCAACACCGACGGCACCCGTAGCAGCGACGTCGGTAATCGACGCGGTCATGGCGGAGGACGTTGCCGCACCCCCGAGCACGAACCTGGACCCTCGGACCGATGACGATTCGCTGGATCTCTACCGGTGGGACCGCATCGACCTGAACGTCGACTTGGACGACGACGACCTGTTCGGCTTCCTCAAGTCGTAGTCTGCCTCGCCGAACGTGGACTCTCAGTCGAGCACGTCATTCGCTATCGGTCGAGTCGCCCACTACCAAGCTACTACGCAAGACGACGTCGAGGCGGTGGCGTTGGCTACCGGAAGAAGGGAACTGCCGTCGCGTCTGGCCGAAGGAGAAGGCCAGCGTCCACGACGAGTAGATGGACCGACAACGAGCGCTTTCCGATCGAAGGGAGCAAGTCATTCACTGCTGCGAAGACGGCGTCTTTGGAGCGAGAGACGCCGCCAGGGGCGCCCGCCCAGGAGGCGAGGGGGGCAGCCAAGCCAGGCTAGGTATAGGTAGGTATGGTTGGGTCTTGATTATCACGCAGGACTGTATATAGTGTATGAACGCCGGGCGCACGCAGTCGCAGTAGCAGTAGCAGTAGCAGACGTACGAGTATGCGTGGAGTGTGCGTGTCGCCTCAGCCAACGTGTACATGACCGAGTGAGTGACAATCGGCCCCTCCTTTCTATTGTAAACCCCATAGTAAAACCCCGCTCTTGCGTCCGTCGACTCTCCCCCCGCCCTCTTCCACGCCCGCGCAGGCCCTCCCCCGGCCGCCGACTACAGCAAACAGCTCAGTCCTTCATAGCCTCGGCCTCGGACGCGCTCGCCTCGGCGGGCGGCTTCTCGCCGTCCACCAGTCCGCGCACGAAGAGCACGTTGTTGCAGCGGATGAGCGTCTCGCCCAGGTTGCCGGCGAGCTCGCCGTTGATGTACTCCTCCGTGTTGGCCAGCTGCAGGTTCATGTACGAGTCCACCGACAGCAGCACGCCCTTGTACTCCATGCCCCACTTGAGCCGCGCCACCACGGGCTGGCCCGTCAGGTTGGTCAGGAACGGCTTCGGGTTCAGGATCAGGCCGGACTGCGCGCACGGAAGACGCACGGACAAGCAGGCACAGACGGAAAGAATAACGCACACGGACAGTTAGAGGACGCGCGTCCGCAGGTGACAGACGTCAAGCGAGCCCCGCGTCGTCCTTCGGCGAGCCGCCGCCATGGCACGCACCATCGTCGCCTCGCTTGTCTCGTCTCGTCGCCGGTGGAATCTTCCGTTGTAAGCACTCGTGGAGCACAGTATTGGCTGACACCTCTGCTGATTTCAACCAATCCACGCTCTCAAATCGACAACATTCTAGCGTTACACCCACTCAGATCCGTTCACGACCGTCTATTTTATCCAATCAAACGCTCCAGCGACCGTCCTTAGTGCTGAGCAGCTCCGACGCGGATCACCTTGTGCTCGATGCGCCGCAGGAAGTCCTGCAGAGCGCGCGACCCGCGCACGAACACGTTGACGACCGGGACGCCGGGCACGACGTACTTCTTGTGGCTCAGCAGCTGGTGCAGCGTGCAGAAGGGGTCCACCTCGAGCCAGAACTGCGTCTTGGCGTCGTGCAGCTGCTCGCGCCGGAGGCGGCGCACCTCGTCGTCGTCGCTCTCGGCCTCGCCGCTCAGCGCCACGTGCCAGTCCTCCTCGCGCTCGAAGGGCAGCACGAGCTCCGCGGCCGCGTATACGACCAGTCTGGACGCCGCGTACTCGTGCTTCTCGTCCCATTCGGCGAACGGGCCCTCCTCGGGGAACATGTTGGCCAGGTGCTCGAGGAGCGAGTCGTGCTCGCCCATGGCCTCCACGAAGTCCGACGTGCCGAACTCGTCGTAGAGGAACAGCACGGGCCAGCTCATGGCGCCTGTATCCGGGTCCAGGTCCGCCTTGCCCTCGTACTGGCGTACGCGCTCGTCGTCGATGAGCGCGTGGCCGACCCGGACGCCGCGCGCCTCGCACAGCCGGCGGTACTTGTCCGTGAACGCGCGGCGCTTCTTGTGCTCAAAGACCTTCTTCTCCTCCTCCAGACGCACCTCCTCGACGAGCTTGAGTCCCTCCTGCTGCAGCTTGAGCAGCAGCTTGTTGTCCGCGTCGCGCTTGAGGCCCTCGGCGCAGTAGCGCAGCGTGTCGGCCGGCTTGCGCAGCATGCGCGAGGCCTTGGCGCCGCGGAAGTACGCCTTGACATTGCTCGGGTCGTGGCGGATGGCCTTGGCCGCGTCCGAGCGGCAGCTGCCGTAGTTCTTGAGCTCCAGGTGCACGGCCGCGCGGTTGCTGTAGATCTGCGAGGTGAGCGCCGGCAGGTCGAACGTCTCGTCGCGCTCGTCCTCGGGCAGCGCCAGCGCCTTGAGCGCGTACGCCAGCGCGTCGCAGTAGTACTTCATGGCATGCTCAAAGTACGCGCGGTGCGCCTTCTTGGCGTCCGAGAACATCTCGTTGCCCTTGTTCTTCCAGTGCAGTGCCAGGCTCTCGGCCGTCTCGCCCTCCTCGATCAGCGCCTGCATCGCGTCCACCATCACGTCGCCCTCCACGATGTGGTCCTCGAACAGCGACATCTCCGGCAGCGCATCCATGTACGCCTGCCGCGCCGCCGGGTCCCACAGCTTGCTCTCATCGATCTCCAGGTCCACGCCCACCATTTTGACTGAGTGAGGCGCGCAATGAATGACCTGCCAGCAGGTCCGCGGCTCGATGGTTAGGTCCTAAACTAGGGTTAGATACATCAAATCACAGCGCCAATGGCTGGCGCTGGGATTGACAGACATTCGAAGTTATGTGCGTCACATTAAATTCGGCGCATTATCCTGGGTGAACAGCCCCAAAAGGGCGTACAAAACGAATACCTAAGCCACAACCGGAAGAATGGTGGAGGCGGACGACGGCAAGAAGCGCGCGTTGGACGTCGCGGAGGCGGTCGCTGCTGCCGCCGCCTGCTTCGTGTGCGGCTCTGCGAGCGTCAAGTACCGCTGTCCGCGCTGCGAGCGCATCACGTGCTCGCTGGGCTGCTGCCTGAAGCACAAGAAGGAGGTGCGAGACCGCGCATCCACGGTGTTGGTGCTGGTGCGCGGGTGACACTCACGCGCACTGTCTGCCCCGCGCCCAGCTCGACTGCGACGGGAAACGCGACCGGACCAAGTACGTGCCAGTCAAGGCATTCACGGACGCCGACCTGTCCAGCGGTGCGTTGGGCTCGTGCTTTCGGCCTCCGACTCCGCCGCGGTCGCGACTCGTGTGATCTAACCAGTTGCCAGACTACTTCTTCCTGGAGGAGGTCTCGCGGTCCGCCAGCAGTGCGTCGCGCTCTCGCAGCCAGCTAGGCGTGAATGTCCGTCATTACGGCGCGCGTGGGCCGTCCGCGGCTGCTACCGGCGCCAAGAAGCGCCGCGTCAACGCTTCGGGGGCCAGCGTGAACCCCGACGTGCCGAGCGACTGGATGTCGCGCTTCCCGGTTGCGACGCAGCTGTTGGTCCAGCACGCGGCCAAGCGCGGCGTTGCGCTGACGCTGCTGGCTCCGGGGATGAGCAAGCGCGTGCGCAACTCGTCCTACATGGACATTAAGAAGAAGACTCTCTACTGGCGGATCGAGTGGGACTTCCCGTTCGCCGACGTGCCCCCGAGCCTCGTCGAGACGCGCGCCGCCGACTCGCAGACGCTTTTCGCGCTGTTGAGTCGGTATTTCGACAAAAGCCCGGTACGAACTCCCTGTCTTCGTGCGCGTTACACGGTCCAAGACGTATCTGCTATATATAATTCGTGCTCGTGTGACTGACTGCGAACTCGTCCGAGCAGGAGAACGTCACAATACGCAGCAAGCTCAAGCAGTACGCAGTCGCCGACTGGGAGCAGCACGTGACGCTGCTGCTGCGCAAGGAGTTCGTGCCAGCGTCGCAGCCGCAGTACTACCGGCTCGACGGCAACGCGAGCATCGAGAGCATCCTCAAGCGCAAGGCGGTCGTGGAATTCCCCATCATCACGGTCGTTCCGAACGCGGAGGTCAACCGGTATCCTGTCGCCTTCGACGCCATCGAGGTGGTCAGCGACGACGCCCAAGTTGAAGTTCCTCCGCCGGCGATGCCGTCCAAGGATGGCAGCAAGGACGGAGAGGCGGTAGGGACGACAGATTGCACGGGTATTGCCGAGGGCGACATGGGCGGAGAGGCGGATGGCGTTGACGTGAGGGTGCTGGACGTCCCTGCACCCGCCAACTCGCTCTGATCCTGCCGATACCACAAGGAACTCGTACGCGTACCTTTGAAGCAAGGGAGTGCGCCACGGACGATCTCCAAGGCTGCATGCACCGTAGGCGCCAGTAATAGAGCCGTACAATTTGAACTTCGCCGCTAGGAAGCAGCGTATTCCTGCCGTCCTCCGCGCCGTCCCGCAGTCATCGTTAACGTCTGTCAAAGTAAAGTGACTTGACGTGTGACGCCGCAGTGATTACTCCCATCAGCTACAGTAATCAGTGACTAACAATCGTAATTGAGTTGTTTCAGTACATACAATCCTCATAATATACACGTTCAGTGCAGCTTACTGAGTCAACATCATTGTGTGGTAGCTGACAACAATCACTCCTCTCGAGTTCTTTTTCCTGCGACAACATGTCAATACTGAGCGCAAGTCAAGCCCGCCGGCAGCTCGCCGTAATCAGCATGCCCACCACCAACGAGAAGACGCCACTTCTCCCAATCGCTCGGCGGCATCCTTGCCGCCACTCTCCGCGACTCGCCCTACATCCCCTCTCGCCCTCTGGCGCCCACCCGCCAGCCATGCCGCCCCAACGCCCCACCGCCCTCGCCGTCTGTGCGACGCTCTCGCTCCTGGCCTGCGTCGCCAGCGCCAGCGCCAGCACGGACTTCGCGGAGGACCCGGACTTCCACTGCTCGACCATTGACGAGTGCTGCGCGGTGTACGGCGCCGACTCGCAGCGCTGCCGGCGCGGCCCGTGCAGCGAGAACGCCATCATGAAGAAGTTCTTCTCGCTCAGCATGCCGACCGAGGACGTGGGCTTCTGGGACGTCGTCACCACCATCTACAGCATGGTGCCGTACCTGGCCGTTATGGTCGTGCTTGTCGAGGCCGTGCTGCGCTCGCGCGCCTACTCGCGCGTCCTCTTCGTGATGCTCATGGTGCTGCAGACGCTCGTCACGTCCGGCATCATGGTGCCCATCATCGGCCACGACTGCGCCGGCTGCGCGCGGCCCGCGGGCACGTGCCTCAAGAGCGAGAGCGGCATGCCCTCAGGCCACGCCACCAACTCCATCGGGCTCTTCTCGTGGATCACGCTCGAGACGTTCGTGGGCGCCGGCCGCGCGCACCGCTGGCCGCCGGCCAAGCGCGCCGGCGTGCTGCTCGCCGCCGCGCTCGTGTTCGTGCCCGTCCCGTACAGCCGCCACTTCTTGGGCGACCACACGGAGTGGCAGCTCGTCGCCGGCAGCCTCGACGGCGCCGCGTTCGCGACGCTCTACTTCCTGCTGCTGCGGTGGCGGCGCGTCAAGCAGGCCCTGGACGCGGTCCAGTGCTTCATCCTGCGCTTCCTGCACTTCACGATCGTCGACGACTTCTTCTGGAGGAGCGAGGACGACGCCAAGAGCACCGACGGCTCCGACGTCCGCGACAGCGCCGACCTCGTTTACGCCGCCAGCCTCGCCGCCGCCGGCGTGACGGTCACAGCGGACGCGTCGGTGGACAGCGACGTGGAGCCGAGCGGCGAGGTCGGCGCCGGCGGCGTCTACCGCAAGGTGTGAGCGTCACCAGGGCTGCTCGCTGTAACGGTTATCGATTCCCTTGCCTCTCCCTCCTTCCCCTCCGTGCCCGACCGCTCGGGCGTCTTATGCCTCCGCCGCTATTAATACCTGGCCACGGAGCGCAGGTTGGGCGCGCTCAAATGGTGAGCTGGCGCACGTGGGTACCATGAAGCCGTCCACGACTCGCGCGGGCGACGACGCCGAGTGGGGTGCCGGCACAGGCGCCGGCGCGATGGACGGCGAGGGAGACAAGCACGGGCGGAGGCGGCGGTTCGAGCCGGGCGACAGGGTCGAGCGCGAGCTGGACGGGCTGTGGTTCCCGGCCACGGTCGTGGCGGCCGACGCCGACGGGACGTTCGAGATCGAGTACGAGGAGGACCACAACCGGGAGCTCGACATCTCCCCCGAGGAGCTCAGGTGCGCAGGAGGAGGAGGAGGACGCCGAGCCGGACATCGGGCGTGCGTGTGCGCCAGGAGCTCACGCACAGCGCTGGCGACAGGTATTTCGACGCGTCGAGGCCGCGGCAGGCGCCACTCAAGCCCGTGCTGACCCCGCAGCAGCGAGAGGCGCTCTTGAAAGACTCGCTGCTGCTGCAGGTAGCCGACAGCGACCGCGCCAAGGTGCCTACGGTCGTGCTGCACCACCAGGGCGAGGCCCACGCCGAGTCAGGCTACATCATCAACGGGCTGGAGAACAACGTGGCGGCCGGCAACGGGCTGCGCGGGATCCGGTGGCTGCGCACCAACTCGTTCTGAGCCGCGGCGGCGACCGGCTGTAGCCGATAACATGCATGGATTGCCGCGCCCCCTGGCTGTTCACGGGTCGCCGTCCTGGTCGTACTCCGCGCGGAGGGCGCGCTCGTAGCTGGTGAACGCGTCCTCCAGCAGCAGTTGCTGCCAAACAAAGCCGCCATACAGCAGGGACCGCCAGTCAGTCCGGAGCAGGAGGGCGCGACGATCTGGTCCTGCGAGCAATACAGGTACCCGCTTGTCCAGGTCTGAGGCCGTGGCCGCCAGGTACTGGATCTCGCGCTGCACGCGCTCGTACAGCGCCTGGATGGCGTGCTTGCGCGCGTGGAACTCGACCGCGGCGGCGTTCAGGCGGCGGTGGAACTCACGCTGGCTCCTGGCGTCGCGCTGCGTCTGCGCGTTGGCCTTCTCTCGCTGCTCGCGCCGGCGCCGGCCCGCGTCCCTCAGCGCCTGCTGCTTGTCCCTCACGCACGCCAGCCCTTGTTGCGGCAGCTTCCTTGCGCCACAGACGGTGGTCGGTGACGCCGGGGACCCGGTCGAGTGGCGCTGCTGCGTCTGCTGTCGATGGACACGGATGGTAAGCACACGCTACTTGGCCAGCTCACACCCGACAGCGCCGAACCCTCACGTCATTTTCCTTGTCGTGGAGCGGCCTGAACGACTCTACCAGAGCTTCAGCTTCTTGGTCGCGAGTACTATGCTCTCCGTCAATGGCGCTGTCCTGGAAACTGGCCGAGCCCTCGACCAAAGCGGTGCCGAACGCGGCCGACACGGCGCGCTCGATCATGGCTCTCGTCCGCTCCCGCTCGTCCTGCTTGCCGGCGCCTTCTCCATCGATGCAGCGCCCTTGAGGACTGGACCGGGTCCCCATGAACCGAGCCGTTGATCGCTTGTTTGTCCGACAGCCACTACGGAGCGGTAACCCTCGCCTGTCATGAGCGCCAGCGGCGGTCGCGCCATCGGCCGCCGCTGCCTCGGCTTCGTCGTCTCCGCTCATGGCAGACCTCTTGGGCGCCGCCTCATTGAGCCGCGTCGACCGGTTCCACGGCTGGCGCTGTGCCTTCCCCGACGCTGCCATGACGCGCTCGGACCCTGGGACAGACTTGATCACTAGGATTGAACAGTCGCCCTGAGGAACGCTCCAAACGGACGCAACTTTTCGCAGTTCAGCTCGTTTGGCGATATAATACACTGCCGCCGCTGAGGCTGTCGCTGCTACGGCTACTGCTACTGCCGCTGCCACTGCCGCTACCGCTGCCGCTGCGCCAGTGCATCGACACGTCAGCACACCGGCGCGCGAGGGATCACGCGGCTGGCCGCTTCCACACAGCCAGCCAGCCGCCCGTGAAGGCGTTGAGCTGCTGCGCCGCGACCTGCATCTTGTCGAGGTTGGCGCTGAGCTCCTGCAGCGACGAGGTGGCGCTCGCGATGGCCGCCACGCAGTTCTCGTACGTCTCGATGCGCCGTCGCACGCCCTCGAGCCGCTGCTCGCGCTGCGCCGCCGTCTCCTCGCGCGCCGCCCCGAACGCGTCCGCCATCGTCTTCCCGCGTCTTTGCGCTGTAGTTCCCGCGGTTTTTGGGGTACAGTAATTCACTTCACAGCGAAAATGATGATGTACCGTCCACCACGAAACTCATCACCATTATGTCTGCCAAATAGGGAAGACGATGAGTTATGCCATTAACAGTGCGCGATCGACTTCAAGATCGCCACCAGCTCATGGGCCACCAGCTCATGGGCCACCAGCTCACGCACTTGGCATTGTGTCGTGTATTAAGCGCATCGCAATGCATGGAGCCGTGCGACTCGACGCCCGTCCTCGCGCCGGCGCAGCTAAAGCAGAGGGAGCCGCAGCCTTAGGCGACGGCGCCGCCGCCGCGCGCAAAGTACTCGTTGCGTGACAGCTCGCTGCACAGGTTGTGGGCCCGCTCGATGGCGAAGGCCTGGACGACCAAGCAACCAGCCAGCCAAACAGCCAACCAGCCACACGCGCACATGCAACGCACCGTCAGTACGCTGCGATTGATTAATGAGGCAACGCGAGAGCAGCGCGGACGCACCGTGATGGCGGTCTCGGCGAGCAAGAAGAGGAAGAGGCACACGAACAGCGCTGTGCCCGGGTTGTCGCTGCTGCTGGCGAGCGTGTCGAGCAGCGACACCTCGATCGCGGCGTACGCGGCCACGCCGAGGGCGACGATGTGGCTCGTCAAGCTCAAGATGTGTCCCTGGTAGAGCTGCGGTGGCCACGCGGTTGGCGTCAGCGCGCCGCGGCGGTCAGAGCGGGCGGCCAGGTCAACCAGCCAGCAGAAGACGTACGTAGCGGATGCTGAGCTCGCTCGGCTCGACGTTGGGGTTGAAGAGCGCGTAGAAGCCGCCGGTCGCGACCAGCACGCCGAGGATGCTGTCCCACCAGACGCGGTACCAGGTCACGGAGAAGCTGGCGAGGTAGACGCCCAGCAGGATCATGGACAGCAGCCGGCACGCCGGCGCGTACTCGAGCGTGCGCATGCCCCCAGAGGACGCGCTCGGCTGCATCTCGGCTTGACCAGGTACTCTTCCGTCTGCAGACGCGGCCAGGGTGCGCGCGACCTCGTGTCTCGCCGCGTCTATTCAGGAAATGGCCACTCCCATGGCTCGCAGCGAAAAGACCCGCTGGCGGCTCCCAAGAGACGCGGAGAGGATCCGAGAGAGTTACAGAGCGGCAAGCGTCGCGTGACGAGATCTACGGCGCTACCGTCGCGGTCGAGGACCGGGGGACCCTGTGTCCATTGATCTCAAGCCCGAAGCCACTGGCCTGATACTTACTGTATGAAGTCAGCGCGATTCATATAACCCCAAACGGTCCAGTCATGGGCTTTGGGTCCAGCCACCCACCCATCCATCCATTCGACATGGCCGCTCACTTTCGGATTTGCTACACACAGCGACAAGGCGACGGATGGCGTGGCGAGACGTTGCGGTGGCTGCGGCCGCCGTATACGCGGCGCTTGTCTTGCTGGTGGGTGCTTCCTCGTGCTCGCATGCGGCAGCTGGAGGTGTGCGCTCGCTGGCTGACTGGACCCCCGACGACACAGTCGTTCATGGTGACTCGACTTCGCGCGCCAGGCTTCCGCGTCAAAGGCAAGCACGTCTTCGTCACTGGCGGGAGCGAAGGGCTCGGCCTCGCAGTGGCCAAAGCGATACGCGGCTGCTGGCGGCAAGGCAAGCCAAATAATGGCGCTACCGACTCGTTGGGAGCTCGTAATGGTGGATCGCTGACTGCTGTGCGTGTGCTTAGGTGTCCATCATCACCCGCAGGATCGACAAGCTCGAGGAGGCCAAGGCCGAGATCGAGGTGGGTTGCAGCAAGCGCGTGGTTGAGATGGCAGTAGCTCGATGCGATACTGAGGATATCACCGCGCCACAACCAGGCAGTCTACAAGCGCCACTCGATCGCGTCGCGAGTCTTCACGCAGAGCTGCGACGTGGTCGACTTTGACGCGGTCCAGCGCGCCATCGATGCCGCCAACGCGTTCCACGAGCGGGTGACGGACCACGTCGTCTACAGCGCCGGGTACATCCACCCGGGGTACTTCTTGGAGCAGAGCGTGCAGCTGATGGAGCGCATGATGGACGTCAACTACTTCGGGACGCTGCACGCGATCCGGGCCGCGCTGCCGGCCATGACGCGCGAGCCGCCCTCGGACGACCGGCAGTTCGTGCTCATCGGCTCGGGCCTGTCGCTCATCGGATGCATCGGGACGGCTCAGTACTCCACCTCCAAGTTTGCGTTTCGGGGGATGGCGGAGGCGCTGCGCAACGAGCTGCGGCTATATGGGATCCGCGTCTCCATCTTCTACGCCGGCAACATCGACACGGTGAGCTTCCGGAAGGAGGAGGAGCTGATGCCGCCCGAGGGGAAGACCATAGAGGGCGTCAGCACCCCGTTGACGGCCGACAAGGCGGCGCAGCAGATGGTCGACGGCGTCGCCCGCGGGGACTTTAGCATCACGAACGACCCGCTCATCTTCCTTCTCCGAGTGCTCGCGAACGGTGTGACGCCGCGGTGGAACTCGCCCTTGGAGCTTGTGCTGCTGCCGCTGGCCGTGCCAATTGGGACGGCCTTCCTCGCCTTTATGGACGCGGTCGTGTGGTGGTCGAGACGCCGCCGCGCGAGGACGGCCAAGGAAGCATCAAATGGCTGCGACGTGCGTGCACACACGTCGCAGGCTCTCCATTGAGTTGAGGTGCATCACACCAAACTTCACCATAATTTCATTTTACAGCCAAATCACAATTTGAAAACTCGCTGTGTACCTTTCATTTGTGTGATGAATCACTCGCGGACGCATATTCAACAGGAATGTCGTGCGAAAGTCGCAGGAAGCGCTAGCCCCCCCCACCACCATTGGCCGGCCACCCACCTCTTTGCAAGGAACCAACTCCCCAATCCTCGGAAGTGAGTGCACGGACCATGTGGAGTCTCGCGGCGCTGGGCAAGGCGCTCCCGGCGGCCGCAACGCGGCGCTCGACGTCCGCGGCGGCCTGCGCGAGCTCGCTGGCGGGCGCGCTGCCCGCGGACGGCGGCGTGCGGCTGAACACGCTGCGCGACAACGAGGGCGCGCACAAGCGCGGCAAGCGGCTGGGCCGCGGCATCGGCTCGGGCAAGGGCAAGACGTGCGGGCGCGGGCACAAGGGCCAGAAGGCGCGCTCGGGCGGCGGCGCCGGGCGCGGACCGGGCTTCGAGGGCGGGCAGACGCCGCTGTACCAGCGCGTGCCCAAGCGCGGGTTCAACAACAAGTTCGCGACGCCCATGGAGGTGGTCAACCTGGACAAGCTGCAGCTGTTCGTGGACATGGGCCGCCTGGACGCCGGCAAGAAGATCACGCTCAAGGAGCTGGTGGACTGCGGCATGGTCAAGAGCTCGCGCGTCAAGCACGGCGTCAAGCTGCTCGGCCAGGGCGCGCAGCACCTGACGGCGGCGCTCGACCTCGAGGTCTCGCAGGCCTCGGAGAGCGCCATCCAGGCCGTCGAGGCCGCCGGCGGCAGCATCGTGTCCGTCTACCACAACCGCCTGGCTCTGCGCGCGCTGCTCAAGCCGCACAAGTTCGAGACCATCCCGCAGTTCGCGCGCCCGTCGCCCAAGAAGATGGACTACTACACCAACTTTGACAAGCGCGGCTACCTGTCGCCCGAGGTGCAGGCCAAGAAGGCGGCGCTCGCCAACTCGGAGTAGACTCGAGACGAGTGGCGTCAAGACGAGTGTCTTCAAGACGGACGCGTGGGTGGTGGGCTCTCGTAAACGCTCTTGAACGCGACCGGCTGCCTGCCTCCTCCTCCTCCTCCTCCTCCTCCTCCTCTATCCCTGTCGTGTTTGCCTCTCGCCTCGCGGTCCCGTTGATTGTATCCAGCGACTAACAGAGCGCGACGGGCTCTCTTGCCGCCTCGCAGGCGTCCTCCAGGTGGCGGCCCTGCGAGCGGCAGCGCGTGGGCGAGGGGTCCGCGTCCGTCAGTGGCGCGGCCGCGGGCAGTCGCGCCAAGAGCGGCGCACGCACGCACGCACGCACCTGGCGCGGCCGGGCGAGGTGCGAGACGAGCACGGACAGCAGCGCGACGGCGGCGAACGAGATCATGACGGCGGCGACGGCGGCGCGCGCGACGACCATGCGGTTGTACCTCTGCTGCGAGACGGTTCGTTCTCGTTAGGTACAGGCACGGCTGGTTGGCCCGCGGGGCGGACCCACTCGAGCCGACGCACCGAGCCGAAGGAGGATGGGGCCGCCGCGTCGGCCGCGCTTTCGACCTTGACGCCGGCGAAGAAGAGCGCAGTGCAGCCGGCGATGGCCGCCACGACGCCGGTCGCGAGCCTGGCGAGGAACGAGGCCGCGGTGAGCGACCGAGGCCACGAGTCAAGGCAGGCGGGGGACCGCTCCGACGCGCCAAGGCGACGCACACGCGGCGCTGGCTCGCGTAGCCGAAGACGCAGAGCAGCAGAGCGGCCGCCGCCAGCACGGCCATGGCGAAGAGCGCCGGGCCGAGCCCCATGACGAGGCGCGGCGAGGACGCGGCGGACGCCGAGGCGGCGGACGTCAAGGCGGCGGACGTCAAGGCGGCGGACGCCGAGGCGAGGGCGACATGGCGCGCGAGCAGCGAGAGCGCCGCCGGGCGGAGCGGACGAACGCCGCGAGAGCTCGCTGCCGTCGCCATTGCCAGACCCAAAGTGCGTGCGTCAAGCGCCGCCAGTGAGCGACGGCGCCGCAACGGCCGGTCGGTCGGCCCCGCGGAGCCCAAGGCCGCGAAACGGGAAACGGATGCGGGCGATGCAAATAGCGCAGCGCGAGGCGTCCGGCGCCGCACTTGGGCTCCTCCGCTTCGGTTCGAGCGCTGACCGCCATGTCGCTCGGCGGGCTCATCCCGATCGGGGGCGCCGGAGCGGGCAGCGGCGGCGGGAAGAAGGCGTCGACCGGCGACCTGACGAGCGGCCTGATCTCCATCTCGAGCGGCCGGCCCGCGACCGCGGCGGCGGACGTCGACGTGTCCGACCTGGACATCGACGACCTGCTGTCCGACACGCCGGCCCGCGGGTCCACGAGCAAGGTGTCGGGGTCCAGGGGCAAGGGATCGCGTCCGCTGCCGTCCCCGGACTCGCCCAAGGACCGGAGGAAGGGCAAGGACGGCGCGAAGAAGAAGAAGAAGGACAGGGACAAGAAAAGCAGGAGCAACACGGTGCGTCCGGCGGCCGCCCTACCACTGCGCGAGAGCTCGCCTGACGCTGGCTGTGCGCTCGCTGCTGCAGCCGCGGGACGCGTCCGACTGGTCGGTGGGCGACGACGATGGGGACGCCGCGGAGGACGCGCCGAGGACGCGCAACTGGGGCCTCGACGCGGCTGAGCCCCCCGTCAGGAAGAGCGGCGCTCTCGACGCCGAGTTCGCCAAGATGCTCGGCCTCGAGGACGAGATTGGCGCGCCCTCGCCCTCTCTCGACGACAAGCCGCCGTCGCCTAGCGACGGGGCGAGCGAGGACGCCGCCGACTCGTTCCGGTACACGCCAACCGTCCGTGGAGCTGCTGCAGGTCGAGTGGCCGCGGCTGAGGACGGGGAAGGAGCGACGCCACGCGTCGAGGACGACACGCCGGCCGGAGGGCTGAGTGCGGCGTTCTTCAGCGACGACGCGAGCGGCGACGGCGGCGAGTCGACGTCCGTGTTCTCGTCCCTGTCGGCCTTCTCCTCTGGCGATCGGCGCTCGGGCCGGCGGGGAGGGCGGCGAGGGGGCGACGCGGGTGACGAGGCCAAGCTGTCGGCGGCGCCAGCGCGTGATCCGTTCGCGTCCAAGGCGAGCGACCCGTTCGGGTCGACGCCGGCGACGCCCTCGGCGTTCGACGCGCTCTTTGGGGCGAAGAGAGGCGGAGCTGCGAGCGTGGACGACCCGTTCGCGTCGAGGCGGCAAGCCAAAGATGAGCGACGGGGTGGGGACGGAAGTAGCCTCGGCGACGGGGGAGGGGCGAGGGGGGACGACCCCGGCGAGGCGAGCGACAAGCCGCCGTCCACGGCCACGAAGCTGCTGCTGACGCCACCGAAGGAGGGCGACGGGAAGGCCTCGTCCGCGCAGGACGACCTGATGGCAGAGCTGCTGGCGGGCGGAGACGAGCCCACTCACCGGGACCGAGAGCGGGACCGACAGCGGGACCGAGAGCGGGACCGAGAGCGGGACCTTGAGGAGCAGCGGGCAAGAGATGACTCAATCGACTTTGGCGGCGCCAGCGACGCGGTCGGAGACGGGGGAAGGCGCGGCCGACCGCGTCGAGGACTCGCCGACGATGACGGAGAGGCTGAGGGCGGTCTCTCGGGCCGGAGGGAGAAGGCGGAGAGGGCGGACAAGCCAGCGTCGGCGAGCGCAAGCCCCGCGGCGGACCCTCCCTCGAGCAGGAAGTCGCCGTTTAGCGACCCGCCGAGGGTGAAAGCGGCGCCTCCGGAGCCCACGAGCGCTCGCGACAGCTTGCTGATGGACTTGCTGGGGGATCTGCCGTCCCCATCGACCGCCAAGCCCAAAGCCGCCGCCGACCGGCCGCCGGACGAGGGCGGAGCGAGCGCCGCCGTCGCTGCCTCGGCCCACCCCAAGCCCAGGAGGGCGGACGACTCGTCTCCGAGCGAGTCAGCGAGTCGCCCAGCGCCGTCGCCAGTGCCGCCGACTGCGCCTTCGTCTCCGCCCCGAGAGAAGGCGAGAGCGCCCCAGCCCCAGCCCAATCCCCAGCCGGTGGCAACAGACAAGTCCCCGGCGAAGGAGTCGTCGCCGCCGTCCCCCGGCCGCGCGCGCTCGCTGACGCCGCCGTCGGGCTCGTCCGTCATCAGGGAGAGCGACTTCGAGCAGTCCAAGGACAGCTTGCTGGAGGAGCTGCTGACGCCGCCGCCCAGCGCGCCGCCCTCCCCCGTCGCTGGCGAGCGCCCCACCCCCGCGACCGCGAGCGACAGCCGCAGGAACTCGTACTCGCAGTCCTTCGACGACGACGCGGGCGGAGGGGCGGCCGTCCCTCCCCCGGCCGCGTCCCCCGTGCGGTCGACGCCAGCGGTGGCGGAGACGCCGCCCATGCCAGCGATACCGGAAGACGCCGTTGAGGCGCGGGCAACGCCGACTCCGCTGCCGCCGGCTAGCTCTTCAGCCAGTGCGGGCGCCGCGAGAGCGGAGGTTGGCTCTTCAGCCAGTGGTAGGGCCGCCGTGTCCGCCACTGGCAGACCCAGCGTGGAGTCCGTTGCGGCCCCAGCGGCCGACTATCAGTCGCAGGCCCAGGCTTTTGCGGCGGCCCCGGCGCAGGCCCAGGCTGCAGCCGAGGCTCAGGCCCAGGCCCAGGCCCAGGCCGCGGCCGAGGCGGCGCAGCGCGAGCAGCAGCTGCGGGCGGAGCTCGAGAGTCTGCGGCTGGCGCAGAGCTTGTGGGCGCAGCGCGAGCGGCAGCTGGAGGCGGCGCAGGCCCAGGCGGCGCAGCAGCTCGCGGCGGAGCGGTCGGCTCGCGCGCAGGAGGCGCAGGCGATGCGGCAGCAGGTGGCGGCGCTGGAGGACGCGCGGCTGGCGGCGCGGCGGGAGCTGACGGCGCTGCAGGCGCTGCACGGCGAGTGCGGGCAGCAGCAGGCGCTGGCGGCGAGCGCGCTGGAGGGCGTGCGGACGCAGCTGACGCTGGCGGACGAGCGCGGGCGGCAGCTGGTGCGCGAGCTGGCGGCGGAGCAGCGCGAGCGGCAGGCGGCGCAGCTGCGGTGGGAGCAGCGCGAGCTGCAGGAGGACCGCGAGCGCGACCTGGCGCGCCAGCGGGACCGCGCGCAGATGGACGCGCTGCTGCGGCAGCTGCAGGCGGCGCTGGCGCACGTGCAGGTGTCACTGGGGCCAGCGGCGGCGGACGAGCAGCGCGCGCGGGGCGAGGCGGAGGGCGCGGCGCGCATGCGCGTGCTGTCGTCGCTCGAGGGCTCGGCTCGGGCGCACGCGCAGCGGAGCGAGGAGGAGCGGCAGCGGCTGGCGGCGCTGCTGGGCGCGCTCGAGGCGCTGCTGCGCGGCAGCCGGCAGGAGCATGGCGAGGAGCGCGAGCGGCTGCGCCAGGAGCAGCAGCGCCTCGACGCGCTGGCCGCGCACTTCCAGGCGCAGAGCGCCGTGCTGCACGAGCGCGCGGACGCCAACGCGCAGCTGCTGGCGCAGTCGCTGGCGCAGGCGCTGCAGGACGCGCGCACGGCCGACGCGCGCGTGGCGGCGCGGCGCCAGCGGCTCGAGGAGCACGAGCGCGCGCTCTTCCAGGAGCGCGCCGAGCTCGCCGCGTACCGCGAGCAGGTGGCCGAGCAGCTCGCGCGCGCCGAGCAGGCGCTGGCGCAGCAGCAGCGCGAGGCGGACGCGCAGTGGCGCGCGCTGGCGGACGAGCGCGCCGCCCTGGACGCGTCCGTCGCCGCGCACGAGCGCGACCTGCGGGCGCTGCGGGGCGACGCCCAGGCGCTCGAGGCCGACAAGAACCGCGTGGCCGAGCGCGCCGAGCAGGTCGCGCAGCTCGCGCAGCGGCTGGAGCTCGCCACGGCGCAGATGGTCTCGCGCGAGGCCGAGGCGGACGAGGCCGTGCGCGCCGCCGAGGAGCGCCGCGAGCGCCTGGCCGCGAGGGAGCGCGCGCTGGCGGACGAGCGCGCGGCGCTGGCCGACCGCGAGCGCCGCCTGCACCAACAGCTGCGCCAGCTCGACCGCGCGCGCGGCCGGCTCAACGACCAGCGCAAGCTGCACCTGCTGGCGGGGGTGGACAAGCCGCGCGCGAGTCGCAGCGCCGCTGGGGACCAGGAGCGCCGCTCGTCGCGGACCGACGACTGGGCCGGCGGCCTCAAGGAGCTCCTGGCGGAGCGACCGGGGGCCGAGGACAACCAGCGAGAGCCGCATTTGGCGGCGGTGAGCGCGCCAGTGGCGGCACCGCCCTCCGTGCCGTCGTGGCCGCCGGTGGAGAGCGCGCCGGCGGACCCGTCGGGGCTCTCGCCGGCGCTGAGGAAGCTCGTGGAGGACAACTGGCGCCGCGAGCAGGGCCGGATGGGGCGGGGCGACGCCGCCTCGCGCCGGGAGCGCGTGTGGATCAGCTGCGTGGGGCTCGACACGGCGCCGGCGGCGGCCGCAGGAGGCGTCGCTGACGCGGGGCGGTGGCGGTCCAAGAGCTGCTGGCTCCAGGGCGAGAGCCCGGCCCCGAGCGCCACAGCCAGAGCGGACGGCAGGGGTCCGGCCGCGCCAGCGCTCCCGACGCCCCCTGCGCCGGGCGCGAAGCGAGCCGCCAGCGTGCGCATCGACTTGTGACGGCCGCAGTCCGAGAGAAGCCCTCTGGTCCTCGGAGCCGGCGTCTATTAAGGGTTAAGCGAGGCCAAGCCTTCATCGCCGAGGAAGCGCCTCGAGCGACCGCCATAGCCGCAGAGAGACCATGGGGGACGGTCGCCTGGTGGCGCTGAGCGAAGGAAGGCGAGGGACGGAGAGCAGGAGACGGCTCTTTAGCGTGCCCCTGCGTGCTCGATCGATACGACTGCACTGATGTTACGCTGTAGAATCTCAGCGACGCGCACTCGAGGTGTCGTAGTCGCACACACGCCATCGACTCCATACGAGCGCACTGCTCGCCTCCCCTCTTCTATCGCCGCCACGGCGCGCGGTCCGCAAGCGCAGCGACCGTTTTGTGGGCCTCCAGCTTACGGCGGAGCGCGCGGCGCACAAGACGCAGCTTAGGACGCGGCTCTTGGCGCAGGAAGCGTCCGTGGCGTCCGTGGGTGGGGTCCGAAAGGCGTCAAGGCTTGGCGTCGCGTAGGGCTCAAGCGGCTCGCAGGTGGCTCTTTCTCGCGGTAGCAGCTTGGAAAGTGGGCAGCGCCGAGCTTCCTATCGCCACGCGACTGGAGCCCATGCGCCGGCGTCGCGCCCCGTCACCGCGGGCCGCGGCCCCAGACATCACGCGCTCCATGCGTCCCATGCTCGCTATACTGGGCGCTAGATGAGCTCCCGATACCTTTCGCTCGCAAGGGTAACAGGGATTACTTGATCGCCGTATGGTTGATTACGCGTTGTGATTGGCTCGTTGATCAACGAAATGAAGTGTTTTGGCGAATGAGATTTATCGCTATTGTGACCAAATGAAATACAATAAGAACGTGATTGAATTACGGGATCAAAGCAGTATTTTGAAAACAGCATATAACTAATAGTATTGGAAGAATACTCCGCGATGTTGGCGATGCGGTCAACGGAAGCGCATTAAACACCCCGCTTGCGCTCAAAAATGGGATGCGGGGTTCTTTAGTTCGTGGATCAATCGGCAGTAATAGTTCATGCTCGACTGGCAGTAGCTCAGATCGCTGCCTGGAAAGATACAGTTTTCAAATATATGGGGGCCACTTCAACCTTGGTTCCTGCGACGTGTGACGTGTGGCGAGTGATCATTATCCTAGTTTGGCCGGAGTCAAGTGCAGCAGCGTGGTCAACATGTTCGAGAGCGTTGCTGCACGCCCACAGCTGTACAGCTCGTTGATACGTGGCCGCTGCTGCGCACGAGGACAACTCACGCGGTACTGATAGCGAGAGAGAGAGAGAGAGAGAGAGTCCTTGCGATCAGCAGTACGCAGGGAGCCCAAAGCCAACGGCGATGGAAAAACACTGGACTGACAAGTCCAAGTCTGCAGAAGCTCGCAACTCCTCCCACGATAATTCGACGGCCAACACGCCCGCCGAGCGCTGCACCTCCACTACTAGACCCACGGCCGAAATCGTTGCGTTATGCGCTTTCGCTACCGCAGTCGGACAGTGTCGCTGGCTGTGCCTCTAACGTGAATAGTTAGTTGGTTATGCCAGTGACCCTCGGGTGGCGGATTGTCGCCGGTTTGTTTAGGGCCATCCGAGCCGCTGGGCAGCTCAGTCTGCTGAGTGCAATCGCGAAAGCCAAATACCCGTACGTACGTTCAAGGAAGACGCCCTCAGCGGTCCGTTCAATGCGTAGCCGGCGTCCTCTTTCCAGCCCAATCACTCGCTCCGTTTCTAATTGACTCGCCTACTGTATATTACGCGAAGAACCTCCTCCGTGTCGCCGTGTCGACCTCCAGGCCGCGGTCTCCTTCTCTGGGACGAGTCGAGCAGCTCGCCGTCGGTCCTCCACACTGGCACGCGCGCCCACTCGCCAGCGAGGCGCCTACGCGCGGCAGTTCTCGATGTTGAACACGATGATGTCCGTGGCGCCGATCTCGTGGAGCTGGTCCAGAATGTGCGCGACGCTGTCCTGCTCGACCATGGCCGAGACGGCAAAGTCGCCGTTGGTGAGCGTGTTGATGGTGGGCGACTTGCGCCCAGGCGTGACGGCCGTGGCGGCCTCCAGCCTGTCCTTGCCGATGTTGTACGTCACCATCTTGTACTTGGTGGCCGTGATGTAGCCCAGGATGCGCTGGTGGATCGTCTGGACGAGCTTCTGGCGCGTCGAGTGCGGGTTGGCGATCAGCACGGCCTCCGTCTGGAGAATGGTCGAGATGAGCTCCAGACCCGCGGCCTTCATGGTCGTGCCCGTCTCGACCAGGTCGACGATGCCGTCGGCCAGCCCGAGCGAGCATGCGGCCTCGACCGAGCCCGACACGTACTTGATCTTGGTGGCGGGCCCGCCCGCGGCCTCGAACTGCTTGAAGTACTCGCGCGTGACGACCGGGAAGGACGTGACGATGCGCTTGCCGGCCAGCGCCGCGGGCGACGTGACGCCGTCCTTGACGGGCGTCTGCACGCCCAGCCGGCACTTGCCGAAGCCCAACTTCATGAGCTCCACGACCTCCGTCTCCGACTCGGCCACGATGTCCTGGCCCGTGATGCCCAGGTCCAGGTTGCCCTCGCCCACGTACGTCGCGATGTCGGCCGCCGGCAGGAACACGAGCGTCACCGGGAGCGACGAGCAGATGGCGATGTCCACGCGGCTCGGCTGGCGTTCGGCAGCGAGCGAGGGCGAGAGCGAGAGCGTCAGCACACAGGCGCGCACGGGCATCTCCATCTCTTCCGTATAACGCGCCGTTGGTCTAAAGAAGCCCGAGACGTACGCGGTAGTAGCTGAGCCCCGCGCCCTCGAGCAGCTTGACGATCTTGTCGTGCAGCCGCCCCTTCTTGGGGATCGCGAACAGCAAGTTGTCCTGAGTCTGTGCGATGCAAAAAGGCCGCGTCAGCACGGTGCGTCGCGCATCCCACGCGTCGTGTCTACTACGGTACCTGCATGGCCGACGCGTCGAGAGAAGAGGGAAGAAGGGTCTGGGCTGGGGGGCGGAAGGGGAATGCGGGAATGCGCGAATGGGGAGCGTGGAGGGTTGGCACGTGCGGGCCACGCGCGGTGCGGCGCGCTGTTTGCGTGTGCGCAGCGAAAAATCCCTTGGAGGTGTGAGCGCCACCCTCGTACTTCCAGAACCCTCACTGTTGTTACAGTTAAAGAGGGTCAGTCGTATTAGGTAGGGTGTGCTACATAACATGTGAGGGAATGACACTCAAGTTGTGTATCCTACATAATGATGCTACTGGGTAGCTCCTGAAATCACAAATTTGTGTTGCGTTTTGTTGCAAGAGACAGTCACCCCAACGCATCGCTGATCGAACTGTACTCAGACTCAGTAGCTGAGTCGAGCACAGTTTCCGATTCAGGTGCTAGCAGCTAGATCT
>JAADXZ010000350.1:0-24974 GCA_023338055.1 Phytopythium mirpurense | reverse complement strand
TGCACCGTGCTGGGCTGCTACGTGACGTACACGACGGGCAAGTCGCTCTTCGCGCCCTCCAGCAGCGACATCGCCTTCCCCTACTGCGCGCCCGAGTACGAGAACACGCTCTACTACAACTACACGGCTGTCCACGAGTAGATTGGCAGGCAGATAGGCAGACAGACCGACAGGCCGACAGACCAATCGGTAGATACTGTGCGGATCCGTGGAAGAGTTGCACCGAATGTTGAGTTGTATTAGCTCCAGTATGACGGTTCATTTATACCCCTCCATCCGCCTATTTTAGTAAAAATGTAAAAACCTAAAAGTATAATAAATTGTGGATGAATTGAATTCGGACTGTACTAAACTTATATAGTTGACTAATTGTATGAAATACAAATAAGCAAAATGTTGATACTACATAATATACCAGTAAAAAAAAAGGCGTCCTGTACTGTATTCCGACCGCTCATGGTGCTGTCGATCGAGATCTACTCCCTCGAGTTCGTAGGCAAAAATTGTGCGCTCAAGTCGGGGGCCACAACGTGCTGTTCATCCACTCGTTTATTTTTAATTGCAACTGAAAAGCCAATATTGTGAAAAATATGAATAACAATATTAAAATATAAATTAATTAATATATATAATAGGTATATTTAATTATGTTTAAATATAAATTTTCGTTCTGTATTATTGTTTGAATTTGCTACTGATTTCATGTTGTGGTATCTGAAAATTTATAATGCTGTATTATTTCGATAATAGTTCACATTGTTAAGGTATTCGTCACAACGTTTTAACCAATTTCAAATGATTAGCTTTGTGACGGGTGCAAAACACAATGTAAATATGTATTGTGCGCCGGTTTCAACATGGTTGGCTGTTATATCCCCCGTTGAGATGATGTAAAACTTCAGAATAATATTTTCGCTATAGCACAACTTGTATAGAGACAGAAAATGGGTCTAAACAATGTTATTGACAAAATCTTTTAATAAAGGTAGCATACTTCGTTTTAAATGATTTCTATCGTGCCAGCCATTTTTTACTCGGATTCTGGTCCGAAATCCGTGTAAAAAAGGTTGGTACGATAAAAGTTATAAAGGATTGAGTATTCTGTTTTTATAAGTTTTGTCAATAACATTGTTTAGGCCCATCTTTTGTCGCTTGCGTCAACTCACCAGCCAACCACCGGCGTTGGAGCTGGAGCAACAACTGACCAAAGCCAACACGACGCCATGGCCAGTAACCGCGACAAGCAGGACGCCGTGCGCTCCCGCGTCGACGCCTCTGGCGCGCGCCTCACGTGCGATGCATCTGCACGCAGCGCTCCTCCTCTTCGTGCCTTTGACCTTGGTATTGGTGCCTACAGGTCGCTGCGCGCGTCGTCAGCGGGTGCGGACGCGTCCGGAGCTGCTCGACGCCCAAAGGTGACGGTTGGAGGCATTATCATCCCGTCGAGGCTCCATCCGCGCCGCTAACTAATACTTTGCGCGCACGTGCATTTACCTGTCCAGTTCGTTCCCAAGGCGGCCAAGCGGCGCACTGGCGGCGATGCGGCACCGCCGGCCCAGCCAGCGGGCGACGGGGCCAAGAGCGGCCCGAGCACCACGAGCCGAGCCCTGAGAGGCGACTTCCCGCGCGGCGACCGCGCTCGCAGCGGGCGGGGAGGAGATGGTGTTCGAGGCGGTCGAGGCGGTCGAGGACGCGGTCGGGGCCGCGGCAACCTCCCCTCCGGCAAGGTGAGGGCGGTAGTAGCGCTGGCGCCGACTCGGTGGGCTGCATCGGGACCCTCTGACACTTACGGACGGGGTAGGTGGCGTTCGTGGGCACCTTGTCGGGCGGGTCGTCGTACAGTGCGGGGGCGGCGGCGCCCGCTCCGCGCGCCCAGAGCTACGCAGCGGCCGACGGCCTGGGGATCAGCGTGCTGGACGACGAGGACCGCGAGAGGCTGCCGGGCGACATGCACGCGGACGCAGAAATGGAGGAGCAGGTGTGACGCAATGTGTGTGTGTGCTTGTTCGGCTGCGGTGGTGTCAAGTGGCGTGCCTCACGTCGTCTTCACAACGCACTCACGTCGCGTGTTTGCGGAGCAGTGGCCGCCCGTGGTCAAGTCGGCGATGGAGCCAATGAGCTTGCCCTTGGCGCGGCAGCCCGAGCCGGGACAGACGGGGGCCGTGTTCTGCGACGAGGTAAGTCATTGGCTGCTCCTATATAGTCATCGCGGCCGTGGCAAAGATGGATAGCTAATGCGCTGCTCCGTGCGACCAACACAGAATGGACAGGTCGCGCTGCACGACGACGCGCTGCTCTTCCTGCAGTTCCCGACGACGCTACCGCTTGCGAACGCGACGACAGTGGCGGCCAAAGAGGACGGAGACGACAAGATGGACGGCAGTGGCGCGAACAACGGAGACAAGCAGCAGGCGGAGGAGTCCGTCAAGTTCGAGTACGCCTTGCGATCGAGCTTCGGGGAGTTGTAGCCCGCGTAGCATCACGCTCACGCGTGTGTTTTGCTGGTTGGAGCAGTAAGGGCGAGCGCTTCGACGGATCGATCGCGACGGCGCCCGGCGGGTTCATTGGCAAGGTACGCGAGTGTGGGGTGGTTGGATGGGTGAGCATCTGTACTACGCAGCGATGCTAACGACGTGTGCTGCTGTGTGGCGGTCGGACAGCTATGCATCCACAAGTCGGGCAAGACGGTGCTCATGATCGGGGACAAGCGCTTCGACGTGGCCACGGCACAGACGCCGTCCGTGTGCGAGGACGTGTACTCGATCAACGCCGAGGAGCAGCAGCTGTTCGTGCTGGGCGGCGTCGAGCGGCACTTGGTGGTCACGCCCGACTTTGACGCGCTTCTGGCCTAGCGCAGGGCTGTTCGCACTCGACCAGAGAAGAGCACAAGAGATTTGCACACTGTATTTTTCAGCAAGTGCTGCTGCAGTTGCATGCATCCGTCGTGGGGTTGTTGGTTGGCGTGTTGTTGGCGTGGCGAAGCCGAAAGGCGTGGATGCAGCGTTAGAGCTCTCATAAAGCTGCGAAGTGGTCGCCGCGGTAGCCAGACCTTGTCTGGCGCTACCCTTTTGCATAGCGATGATAATGATACAGGGACGTACTGTAGAGGCGGCCGCTTCTCCATGGTCTGGGCGGTGGCAAAGCCAGCTGGGGCTCCGTGACAGGCGGGTGACGGGTCGAAACAGAGCGTCACACCCGCCCGCAACACGGCGGAACAAGCCGGCCGTCAACACGCGAGACGGGCGCCTCGCCACTTGCACTCACTATTGGTGGCGTGTGTGTGACGTTGCACTGCTGACGTGGCGAACAGTACCGTACCGTACGTACCCATCGAACTGCGTGCGATTGTGGCGTATCATTCGCCACACAAGCAAGCGACCCATCCAGTGCTGGCTGGCTGGGTCAATGGACATACGTTAGGAGCAACGTGCAGTATGAGAGAGCCACGGCATCCAAATGAGACCAGCTTGATGAGCGAGCGCATGGCAACCAAACAGGTCGATAAGACATGATGAGTCTCAAACAAGAAGGCTCGAGAGATGCAAGGCAAACAAGAACGACACCAGGTGAGAAGCAAAGGAAACGGCAAAAAGGAAAGTGTTGTTAAAATAGCTCCAAACCAAAGCGATGCAAGCTGGAAACAGCCGCGGGGTCATGCAAAACCGAGTGGCGGGCACGCAGTTGGCTCCTCCACCGCCGACTGTGCCTCCCTTCCTTCCTATATACGCAGGACTAGTTCATAAGCGTGGGCCTCTCCACCGCCGACGGGGTGGTTGGTTGGTGGGGAGGAAGGAGGCGACGAGCTGGCCCCGCCGCATCGACTAGCGAGCGAGCAGACGGACACGCGCCGGCTGGCCGCGCCTACTCATCGTCGTCGTCGTCCTCCTCCTCGTCCTCTTCCTCCTCTTCCTCGTCCTCCTCGACTTCTTCCTCGTGCGCGACGCTCTTGTTGTTGTACGCGTCCATCTCGCGCTGGTACCGCAGCTTGTCCTCCTCGTGCATCTTGTGGTACTTGACGCGCTTCTTGTCCGGCAGCGCGCGCCACTTCTCGGCGAGCAGGGTGGCGATCTGCGTGATGCGCTGGCCCGGGTTCTCGGCGCGCACGGCCGGGCGGATCTCGTTGCAGAAGAAAAAGTACGCCGACAGCGCGCGCTTGGGCGCCAGCGGGTCCTTCTTCTTGCGCGTCGACTTGGTCGCCTCGAACGACGGGTCCGGCACGTAGTCCTCCTTCTCCTCCTGGTACCGGCGCTTGTCCGCCGCCGCCAGCTCGTCGTATGGCTGCACCAATCAGTATCAACCACTGTCAGCCCACACATACATACACACACGCACACGCTCAGCAGCAACATGGTTCACCACGTACCCGGCGGTCCTCGTCCGAGATCTCCTTCCAGCGGCGCCCGATCTCCATCGAGATCTGCAGGAACTGCAGCTCGGGCATCTCGCGCTTGACCGTGTCGCGGATGTCGTTGCTGAAGAACATGAAGGCCGACAGCGCGCGCTTGGGCGCGTTCTTGTCCTTCTTGCGCCGCTGCTTGCGCACGGGCGCGCCGCCGCCTGCGTCCGTCTTCTTGGGGCGTCCGACTCCGCGCGCCATTTTGCCGTTCAAAAAAGTCTAGATTTGCGAGCGGTTTCCCGAAATTTCGGAAAACGCGGCGGGCGGGCTGCGGGTGGGAGTCTTGGGGAGCCGAGGAAATTTGAACTGGGAAAGCCGCAACAGAGCCAACCCAGCCAAAAAATACCCCGCGGGCGTCCTCTGTGTAAAGGCCTGCGGGCGGGAAAAAAAAACCTCGGGCCGGCGGTCAGAGCTGTATCACGCTGTTACTATGGTGTGGGGGGGAAGGGAAGAAGCGTGGGCGAGGTGGGAGGCAATATCCGCCCGCAACAGCGGCCGCTAACGTTGGAGAATGTATGAGCAGGCGAGGTTTCCCCCCGCCCGGGCGACCAGGAAAAACCTCGGAGGTTTCCTGTTTGGCTGGACACAGCACGCCAGCCAGCGCACAGACAACATTCAAGTGCAACCATCGTCGCTCCTCCTCGCCCGAGGTTTTTTACCTTCTATTAGGGACGAGGCTGTCTACTATCGGCTATTTACAAACCCACACAGTATGGGGTGTGGGCGGATCGCCATGCCAGCGTCGAGTCCTGCGCCAGATGCGGCTCGCTCGGGCCCTCAGCGCAGCGTATTCATAGCCAACAGGAACCCGCAGCTCCCATGGCACCCGTAGCCTTTATATAGGAGACACCCGCTTGGTGTCTGACCCGCGTGTGTGCGGCACTTGGAATCGCGAAATGGACATCCTGGCATAGTGGACGCGAGTGGATCGGATCGTGAAAGGGTCGTCAGAGTGTTGGTCGCCAGTCCTGAAATAGACTGAGGGCCAGTTCTTGGTAGCCCAGTATATCCCGCGCGCTGATTGGCGGAATGGTTTTGACTCAGCCAATCAAGGCGCGGTATTTCCGATTATTAGGTTTTTTAATGAAGCACCTTCCTTTTCGAAACCACCCCTACAAATAATCGCAGATATGATCAGTTGGTTGAAGCTTTCTTTCAGCAGGTGGTCCCATCGCGTGTCTTTTGTGCCGCTTCTGGATCTTTTGGATCCAGCACTTGACTCGAGAAAGTGACGCGAAGAGAACATGGCGGACACGCGGCAACAGGAAGCGGAGGCGGCGGTGGCGGTGCCGGTGGAGGTGACGGAGGTGAAGCTCGGAGAAGCAGCGACTGTGGCGGCGCCGACCGTAGCGGTGGCGGTAGACGCCCCGGCGTCGGAGGTCAAGACGGAGGTCACGACGGAGGAGGCCAGCACGGAGCCCAAGAAGAAGGAGGACAAGAAGAAGTTGGGCAAGGACAAGAAGGAGCGCAAGAAGCGCGAGAAGAAGGACAAGCCGGAGGGCCCGGCGCACTTTGAGGATGCCGACGGGATGTTCAAGAAAGTCTGCCGCACGTTCATGAACGGCAAGTGCAAGCGCGAGCCGTGCCGGTTCGTGCACGACAGCACGCTGTGCGCTACCTTTTGGCGGACAGGCGCGTGCGAGCAGGGCGACACGTGCGCCAAAAACCACGCCGTGAAAGTTCCGCCGCCGGCGGAGGCTGGCGCGGCCGTGGTCGCGAGCGGCAAGAAGAAGGACAAGAAAGACAAGACGGACAAGAAGAAGGACAAGAAGAAGGACGTCAAGGAGGAGGCGGCGAACGGAAGCGACGAGCACGGCGACAGCGGCAAGGGCAGCAAGAAGAAGGACAAGGCGCCTAAGAAGAAGAAGAACACGGAGGTGTTCGAACCCATGACCAAGCCGGTGGACCTGCGCGTCACCTACGATCTGGGCACCAAGGATGACACGTTCTCGACGGACCTTGCGTCGCGCGACATTGTGCTCGTGCCCAACCTCTTCAGCGACTTCAAGAAGGGCGAGCTGTACGCCAAGCTGGTCAAGGAGCTGGAGGAGTGCGGCATCCCGCGCGACCGGCTGCTCAAGATGTGGCACGGTAACGACAAGATCGATGGCACGCACCTCATTGTGGACGACCGCTCGAGCTGGAAGACCAAGTGCCCGACGTTCGACCTCATCACCGACCGCGTGCAGCAGTTCTTCAAGCTGTCGATCAAGGCCACGCGCTTCAACTGGTACGTTGACACGTCGCAGTGGAAGCCGTTCCACTTCGACGCAGCTGCCGTCAAGCCCGAGATCGCGGCCAAGCAGAACTTCACGGTCGGCATTTCGTTCGGCGCGACCCGCGACGCCGCCTTCGAGCACGCGCAGACCAAGACCACGATCAGCATGCCGCAGCCCGACGGGTGCGTCTACGCGTTCGCGCGCGACACGAACGTCCTCTGGCGCCACGGCATCTTGCAGGACGTGCCCGTGCGCCAGGAAGGCCGCATCTCCGTCATCGCGTGGGGATGGGTCGACGGCATGACGGAGCCCGAGACCGTCGTGCCCACGGCGCCCGTTCTAGATCAGAAGGTTATTGGCAAGAAGTAGAGCAGCGTACCCACTGTATCGCTGAGTAGTCGGCGTCAGTCACTTCGAGCGGTCGCGTAGCGTAGATTCCACAGTAATCCATCCACTCGTGCCGCTCGGAAGCCTCGGTTTTTGATCCGCCCTCGGTCGCTCGTGGATGCACCGTCGTTCAGCAAACACTCAACTCACAAGCTGATGACAGCGCGCGTCTTGCCTGTCGCAGTTGTTGTCGTGGACCGCTCGACCGTCGCGCCGCTCAGCTCGGCGATGGCGGCGCTCTTCTCTCTCTGCAGCTCCGACTTGCGCGCCAGCTTCCTGTGCTGCGCAGGCGTGAGCGAGTCCGGCGCCGCTTTTTCCAGCGCAGCAACGTCCTTCAGCAGCCGGTTGATGCGCGTGATCTCCTTCTTTAGGTGGGCGCTCCGCTCCAGCACCTGCCGACTAGGTTCAGGCGTTTCACTCGACAAAGTCCGCCCAGCTCGCTCTTCCGACGCTCGTGGCTTGGTTTTCTCGGCTTTCCGTTGTGTTGGCGATGGCGCGGCGCCGTGGAGGGAGAGTGACGTCAAAGACAGCTCGCCCGCGTCCTCGCCTCGTTCCGCGCGGCTGCTCTTCCGATTCGCCCTGGCTGCGCTGTCACTGATGGTAAGCGTCCCTTCCTGTCCGCTCCGCCGTTGCTCCTCCTCCCTCCGCTGCGGCCATGTCATGGTCGGCTTCAGCAAACCAACAACGACTTGCCAGCGACCGCTCGAATGGGCGATGTCACGCAGTAGCGTACCCGTTGCGCAGGCGTGCGGTACGCGCGCACTTCGTCCTGCGGAACGTACCCCGCGCGCACACGGATCGCGCGGCGTGTGGACCCGTCGGCGCGCGTGGACGCGGGGATCTCTACGCCTCCGTCCGCCGTGCGCACCGCGCCAAGCGGCAGCTCCATAGTCCTTTCTTGCTTGCTCTGGTCCATGCAAGATTCGTTCGTGTCCATATGATGTCCAGCTTGGTTTATTTATGATAGTATCCCATTTATTTACGGGAGAGTTGAAGTTGCCCTTCTACACTGTAGTTTCTACTATACATTGGGGAGAGGTTGAGCCCTCACAAGATTGCGGCGATGTCGCCTTGCTAGCGCTCGTAAAAGCCGCCGGTCGCCGCGGCGGGCGTCGCGTCCGGGGCGCTGGGTGTGTGGGGCGACGGCGACGGGGACGACGCGCGCGCCGACATGTTGGACTGGTACTGCTGCCACTCGGAGCGGTGGTCGCGCTGGTGCTTGGCGCGGTACGCGAAGATGGCGCCCACGAGGCCCACAACGCCAAGAACGATCGCTCCGTAGTAGAGCAGCGTGCCGATCACGTCCGAGTGCGCGCTGCCTGAGCCAGAGCCGGCGCTGCCGCCATCCGACCCGGAGCCTTGCGTGTCGCTGGAGCTGCTCGAGTCCCCTGCGGTGGCCGCGCTATCGGAGCCGCCGTTGATGTCTGGCTGGTACTTGGACTGATCGACAGACGGCGAAGTCAACTCCGCCGCGGAACTCGGCAAAGGGATCCCTGCGCTGGAGTTCTCACTCTCGGCGTCCGCGCTCTCACTGTTGCCGTCGGTCTCTGGGGCAGGAGTCGGCTGCATTGTGCTCTGGGAATTGGCACTATCGGTCTTCCCACCAGTCTCATCAGCACCTGGGGCCGCGGTTACTGGGTTCGGGATGGAGGACGGTGGCGAGGTTGTCACGGGAGCTTGCGTCTCGGTGGAGGAATCCGAGCCGGGGCCGGTCGTCTCCCCTTCGAATGGTGCTGGGGAGCTCGCAATTACCACGGGTACAACCGGCGCGGTGACACTCATCGCCGGAGCACCAGTCGTTATGGTTGCTGTGATCGCAGTTGTCGCAGCCGTCGTCGCTTCAGTAAAGCTCGTATCCTCGGCAACTGAACTTGACGAGACAGAGCTCGCGACTGGCACCTCCGTCTTTGGAGAAGGAGACGTGGAAAGGTTTGTTGGCGCTGGTGTCGGCGGGCTGGACTGCTGTGCCGCCGGGGATAAGGATGGGTATTGGGTTTCAAATGCAGGTACCGGCGATGAAGTTGGGGGCGCGGTAGTTGGTACAGGCGACTGTGGCATCTCAACGCGCGGGGTCTCCGTCGTCGACTGGTTCAGCTCGCTGCTTTCGGATCCCGATGACCAGGAGGCGCCTGCGTCCGCGGCGTCTGGGGTGCGAGTCGCTTGTATTTGCTTGCTGTCGGAGTCGCTCGGCAGTTGTGTCGTGGCGTACGGAGGTTCGTCGCTTGCTGGATGTAGAGTAGGTGACGGAATCTCCGTCGTCGCATTCACACCCGGCGCATCACTCGCTGACGCTGCTGGTGTTGGCTCGGAGACGCTGCTGCTGCTACTTGTGCTGCTATTGCTGTTACCAGGGCTGCTGTCACCGCTGGTGCTAGTGTCGCCGATACCGCTGCTAGGAGACGAGCTCGAGGAGTTTTCGCCCTGAAACGGTGACTCCGTGCCGCTGCTGCTGATGCTCCCGCTTGCGGCGCTGCTTTCGTCTTTCTCTCCAACGACATTGGAGGGGTCAGAGCTGCTGGAGCCGGTGCCTGGGGTCGACTCCTCGAGGGGGTCTACTGCATCTCCAATCGCGGCGCTTCCATCGTCGCTCTTGATAAGGGATATCGGTTCGCCGATCGACCCGCTGGTGTCATCGCTGCTCGACGCGTCTCCGCGGAGGCGACGGAGTCTTCGCTGGCTGTCGGGTCGGTGAGCGCAGTGGACGTATCGCCACCGAATCGGGATCCGCGAGTGAGCGCTGGCGTAAATCCTCTGGGCCACGTCCAGCGCGATGCCCAGGTCGGCGTCTACGCTCTCGGGGCACGCAGCAGCGATGTACGTGACCTGTGGCCTGGAGTTGTGGCACCCATGTGCATCACTGTCGCACCAGACCTCGACACAGCGCCCGCAACTGTCGTCTCCGTGGATGCTTGTGCACGAGAGAGGGTAACCGGCTGCGGCGGCGTATCTGTCGTCGGCATTGAAGCCTCGGAGAACTGGTCGTCCGGCGACGGAGTGCACCTTTGCATAGCCACGGAAGGTCATCGAGCTGTGTCCACCGCTTGCAGCATCGACGCAGTGCGTAGCTAGCGAGACGAGGGCGACCGGGAGCGCGCGCTTCCATCCTGGGCGCCTGCTCATCTGGAAGTTCACGGACGCGTGGGTGGATTGGTTGTACTTGCGCTGGGGAGCGCAAGTGGGAGTTGTTTTGAAAACTGACGGGGATAAAGCGGGGCGCGGCCAACTCAAACCGCTGAACTGAGCAGCGCCGTGGGTGCAAACTGGACAAGAGGACCACCGAACTGAAACGCGCCCGTCCGCGAGTCGCTTGTCACGTGGCGTTCGTCCAGCGTCGCGGCCCCCACCGCCGCCGTCGTCGCTAGATTTTCCTATTGCTGGTACGGTAGCGCGCCTTGTCTGAGCCCTCGTCACTGACAACCCACCGCTATAAATATATCTCCAGCCAGGCTCCAAAGTGATGGCTTCTAGGCTATATATGTAGGCGCCACGCACGATGTGCAAGGCGTTAGGTGACGAGGCTATTCCTGGGTGTGCACTCAATCAGTCAAGTGCAGCGAATGCGCGCGCGGTGTTACTACACACGCTGTTGACGCGCGTAATGCTCAAGTGGCGGGGGATCCGGTGGCTCGCGGCCTCTGCGCGCCTCAAGACCAGCCGCTCGATTAACGCGCTGCTTGGTTCGGATAAGACGCCCCGCGCTGCTGGTGGCGGGTGAGGCGTGAGATACATGGGTGGGTCGGCCGACGCGCGAAATAAGAGGCCGTGGCGCATCTTGCCACACACTGGAGCGTTGGCTAACCCTCGGGGGGTGCAAGAGTTCAGAAATCAAGCTGGAAGTTGAAGCCGTGCCGACGCCAGTATCAGATCTGAATCCTCGAGGGATGGAGTAGGGATGGGTCTACAAACTTACCCTACCCGACACCAATCCCTGGTATTTCCACCAATATGGGCCAATGGGGATCGTCGAATCTGATCTGCACATAGGGTTTATAAAAAGTTATCTTTTTAAGAAATCGAGACTATCTTGATTTTACTACTTTCAGACCTGTATATTTTAATATTAGTGCGTTCTACTATTTGATTATCTCACTATTGATAACTTGCAAATATTGATAACACTGTGAGTAGAAACGCGGCTGACCTCTACCTTTAATAGCACATACCCTTTGTAGCGTAGCCGCCACATGTCACTTTACTGAATTCCACAGGTCTGCCTCTCCTGGCAAACCCATGCCAGGTACCGTCGCGAGAAAAGGCGGCAGCAGACAGGAAGGCGGGCGAGCATGAGCGAGGACGAGTTCGTGGTGCTGCTGGAGCACGCGGGCATCGTGGAGACGGCGGACGATAGCGCGCGCGAGTTCGTGGAGCAGGCGCAGCTTCTCGAGTGGCTCGAGCGCGAGGGCATCGAGCTGTTCACGTCGCCCGCGGTGCTGGCCAGCCGCGCGGCGGACGACGCGGGCGTGACTGCGCGCGCGCTGCCCACGGGCGACGGACTGCACAGCAGCACAATGATCGGCGAGGCGCGCGCGCGACTGGCGAGGCGCATCCTCGAGCGGCTGCTCGCGCGCGAGTGGATCGCGCCCATCGAGTTCGAGTACGACGACAGCGATACCGAGGTGCGTGCCGCACCCATGCGTACACACCCACGCAAGCTTGACAGTTCGGGCGAAGGCTCTAGTGCTCTTTAGACGCACCGACCACACTGGGCCGAGGGATCGGCGGGTGTGGATTGTAGGGGCGCGCGTCGGGCGTCACGTGGCGCCGCTCTGCCCTGGCTTCCTGGCGCCGGGTGTCCGATTAACCGTTAGTATGTGGCTACTGTATCCAGGAGTGGAAGGCGACGCTGTACACTCCGCGGCTCAAGACGGCGGACGCGTACCGTATCTACATTGAGAAGGATCCGTCGGTGCGTGCTCATACAGTACATGAGTCCTTGATCGGCCGAGGCGGTCGGCGTGTACGTCGTACTTTGTGCGTGCGTGCATGTCGGCGGCTCCTCGTACGGCGGCGCTGCCCGCCCGCCCGCACAGCAGTGCCTAGCTCTGCGCCGGAGCCCGGATGATGACGGTAGATGGGTATCGGTGGGCGTATGTATCTGCCGCTTGTCTAGGAGTCGCATCTCACCGCGCGCGGGTGGAGTCTACGCGCCCAAACTTTCCGCAAGGTCGGGAGATGCGCATGATAGACTCTCGGCGCTCGTGCTCGATGGACCGCCACGATTCCCCGACATACGGCCTGGCCTGCCTGACGATACTGCGGGTAGTGAGTGTATCGCTGACGGGCTGGCTGTGGTGTGCTTGTGGCCGTTAGATGGACGAGCGAGCAGCCCGCGAGCAGCGCGCGACGGTGATCACGACGGCGGTACGTCTGCAAAGGCGGCCGGTCGCTCGGCCCACCCTCGCTCGTCTCAGGCATTTTGCTGACGCGCACATTGTGGTATTGCAGGCGGCTGACGACGCGCAAAAGGCCCGGATCCGCGAGCAAATGTGGCAGAACTGCTTCCCGACGTGCTCGGAGAGCGCGCGACAGATGTTCCTGTCGTTCGACAGCCCGGAGGTGATCCTGTACTCGACCATGGGGCTCAACCTCATCAGCAACGGCATCAGCAGCGTGCCCGCCTTCTCGCGAGAGCTCAAAAACATGGACGTGAGCGCCGAGGCCCGGTCCATCGTCGTCGGCTTCCTCGCCAAGGCGTTCCCGTGCGACTGACCACGCAATGTACAGTACCCTGCGCGGTGAAACGCGAATGCGAGTGTTCATTGCAACAATTCAGATAGCAACACGCAATGGTGCAAGCGCGATCCCTCCAGCCAAATGAGGGGAGGGGCTGCTTCCGACCACGGGGACCGATCGATCAACCAACCGCCACTCCCGCCCGCTTTAAGCGCACGCGATGCCGATGGCGAAGCCGCCTGAGAAGCCCGCCGAGGCCGGCAGGTTCTTGCGCATGACAACCATGAGCTTCTGGTACCAGAGCTTCAGGTCCTCGCTCGTGATCTTGCCGTCGCCCGACGTGTCCACCTTGGAGATAACGTCCTTCTGCACCTTGTGCCAGTTGATGTCGATGTACCCCTGGGACGCGGCAGCCTGCGCCACGAGGAAGACCACGCCGACCGTCACGGCCGCCAGCTTGCCCACCTGCTTGAGCGCGTAGCCCGAGCAAAAGCCGAGCCCGCCCGCGAGCGTCAGCTCCCCCGCGCGGCTCAGCACCCCGTCGATCCACTGCTCGACCAGGTCGATCTCCTTCTTCTTGTCCTTGGCTGGGCCGTTGTCGCCGCTCGGACCCGACTGCACGCACGCATGCACCACATGCGAGGCGGTCAATAGTGAACTGAAGCGGAGTGAGGGCGGCAGTGCCACCGTGGCACCACGTACAGCTTCAGCGAACACGGCCATGTTCTCGCAAAGCGCCGAGCCTATCGCAGCGAGGCGGTACAGTGTTGGTGTACGGACAGACAAGGCGTGAGTGGTTGGTGCGCCCCCACCGCGATACTGGAACGCGCAGCCCCGTACCGTTCGAGAGCGCAGCGGCGACGCCGGCGCTGAGCACGGCGCCGATCGCCACCACCCGAGGAGTGCGGGAGATCGACAGCGTGCCTGCTCGCAGCCAGTGGCGGATCGTCAGCGGTTCACGTTGCCGTCTCGTGGAGATCAGCTCCGAGGTGTACTCATTAATAATACACCGACGCGCACAAGCCGCGGCAAAGACGAGCGGAGCGTGACGTACTCGGCATGCGCAGGGACAGCGCGTGGCTGCGCGGCGCGGCGGCCTTGCCCTTGGCCATCGACACGGACCGCGCGCCCAGCCTGCTCAGCTGCTGCGGCCGCACCGCGACTGCGAGGCGTGGTCATCCATGGACAACGCTCGTTGCAGTTAGTTGTGCACACAAAGCATCCTCGCGCACAGGGAGCGGCAAACAGCGAGACGCACAGAACTGCGCGCGCATGTGCACCGACATGGTGGCGGTCGGGAGTGAATGTAGCGAGCGATCGGTCGGTGGAGAAAGCGCGAGTGAGGGAGTGACGCCAGGCAGGAGCGGCGACGGCGGCTGTGGCTGTGAATGCACGCTTCTTTTTCGGGATTCACTTGCGCTCAGTATACTTTCTGTCGCACATGTTGTTCTGGGGGTGACAAGCAGCTAGCTCTAGCTGCATAGACGATGGCCCTATTCTAGTTGCGTGTCTACTACGTGCGCCATCCAGTTTACACGTGACGCTGGCCGCGTCAGAACCTGCGTTTCCCCCAACCGCGTCGGTCTCGTAGTTGAAGCGCCTCGTGAACGAACAAGACGCTGCCAGCAGCTACACGCGTTGCTCGTGCCCTTGGTCGTAAATGTACCGACCGTAGCGCGCAAACGCTAGCTACAGTAGAGCTAGCTAGCTCTGGGCGTAGTGTTGGTGGCGGTTGGCGGCGTCGTAGGCCTCGTCGACCTGCTCGGCGAGGATGCGCGCGACGTACGTGTCGCCCAGCACGTTGCTGGGCGTGCTGAAGCGGTCGAAGAGCCAGTCGACGGCCACGAGGTAGCTGAAGGAGGCGGGCATGGGCACGCTCGGGTAGACGGACTGCCAGAGCGAGTAGACGACCACGAGGCTCGAGTTGGTGATGGGCGCGGTGCCGATGGACCCGAGCAGCGAGACGAAGACGATGAGCGCGAGCTGCCACCAGCCGAGCGACAGCTCCTGCTCGGCCGTCGACACGAGGAAGACCATGGCCGCCGGGTAGTACATGGCCGAGCCGTTCTTGTGCGCGCTGCAGCCGAGCGTCACGACAAAGTGCAGCAGCCCGCGCGGCACCTCGCGCGTCTGCTCGACGCAGCGCAGCGTCACGGGCAGCGTGGCGATGGACGACGCGCAGCCCGAGGCGAAGAGCGCGGCCGGGATCATGGCGCGCATGTAGGGGAGCGGGCTCTTCCTGAGCGTGAGCCACATGAGGGCGGGCAGGAAGAGGAGCTCGAAGAGGGCGAGCGAGAGGAAGTAGCCGAGCATCATGATGCCCACGCGCGTGATGGCCTCGCCGAGCAGCGCCTGGCTCGAAAGCGAGCCCGCGACGAGCGACAGCACGGCCAGCGGGCTCCAGTCGATCAGCTTGCGGATGACCACGAAGAAGACCTGGTTCATCTGCGTCAGCACGGCCAGCAGCGGGCTGTGCTCGCGGCTGCTCACCTTGATGGCGGCCGCGCCGAACACGATCGAGAAGGTGATGACGCTCAGCAGCGTGCCGTCGCGGAAGCTCGCGAAGATGTTGGACGGCAGCAGCTCGTGCAGGATGCCCGTGATCTGCTCCGTGACGCCTGTGGCTGCGCTCGCGGTCGCGTCGCCGAGCAGGACGCCCGTCAGGTCCACCATCTGCAGCGTCACGGGCCCCGCGCTGGCCGTGGCGTTGTCGGCCGAGCACGAGACGGCCCCGGTGGTCGCGTTGGCCGCCCAGAACTTGCCGTTGGCGCACGCGACCTCGAAGAAGGCCGTGTCGACCTCGACCGACGAGCGCGCGAGGCTGTCGTTGAGGCCGCGCAGCGCCATGGACACGCTCGTGGACAGGATGGCGCCCAGCAGCGACAGCCCAACAAAGTACATGGCCATCTTGGTGCCGATGACCGACACCTTGCCAATGTGCACCATGTCGGCGACGCCCGTCGTGAGGCTCGTGAAGATCATGGGGATGACGAAGCACTTGAGCACCTGCAAGAAAATGTCGCCCGGCAGGTTCACGAGCGCGCTCACGGCCGGCGACGCCTCGACGCTCGACAGCAGCGCGCCCAGCAGCACGCCCAGCATGGCCGCGAGCAAGATCTGCGTCGTCAGCTGGCGCAGCACGGCGCAGCGCCGCTGCTCGCCGTCCGGGTAGGCCGTGTCCGGGCGCTCCGGGTGCCGCAGGAACCGGTTCGGGGACACGAAGCCCGTCACCGACTGGCGGTGGCCGCTGGGCTTGCGCAGCTGCGAGTAGGCGCTCGCCTCCGTCTCGTGCTCGGGCGCGCCTAGCGACTCGGTCGGCGTGAAGACGTCTTCGCCATTGCCCGCCTGCGTCTGGGACGGGCCGGGCACTTCGAACAGCACGATGCCCTGCGGCTTCATCGTCGTTGGCTTCGCTCTAGTGGGTAGCAGGTACGGAATATCGACCGAGTGCGCCCGTCACGTCTCCGAGGGGAATGAATCAAGAGCGAGCGCTCCATCGTCCCTCCGCGCAGTCCTTGTGAAGCGTCGGCGTCGCAACGGATCAGTAGCGGTTTCCGGGCGGTTGTGTGGTGTGACTCGACCGTTGCCAAGTGACGGCGCCCAGAGCGTCGTCGACGCTTGCCCCTCGCTCGCATCGTCGGAGAATCCTCGGTCGTGTCTATTTGGTTCAGTATGCGTCTCCCTCCTCTGCTCGGCTGCCTGTCTACCTGCTCGTCGCTCCACCTCCACCTCCCTCCCTCTCGCTGTCTAGCTCCGAGCGGCTGGCGGCTGGCGACTCACTCCGCCTTGGGCGCGCGGCGGCGCTTGGGCTTGCCGTCGCCGCCCGTGGGCGTGCTGGGCTGGCTGTCGCTGTCGTGCGCCGCGGCCTTGGGCGTCTTGCCCTCGTCCTCCTCGTCCTCCGAGTCGCTGCGGATGTCCTTCTCCACGTTGCCGTCGCTGAGCGCCTTGACGACCATCTTGACGATGAGCACGGCCCAGTACATGTGCAGCACGAGCAGCAGCGCGAGGAAGCCGAAGAAGCCGCACCAGACGTAGTACCACACGTGCGCCGGGATGCCGTGGAACTCGCCCGCCTCCAAGATGGGCCGCACGATCTGGTCGTAGGCCTCGAAGTAGACGCTGCGCAGGATGTTGGTCGCGAACAGGTAGAGGCGCACGACGAACCAGACGACGGCGAAGAGCGCGAACCAAAAGTTGGCGAGCGCCTCGTGCTCCAGGTAGACGAAGAACTTGGCCGTCTCGAGCAGCAGGTCGTTCACGTCGTGCAGCATGAGCACGCAGAGCCCGACCTTGGCCAGGTCAAAGTAGTACGAGAAGACCATGAGCGCGATGGTGGCGAAGTGGTGCACGAGCATCTCGGCGTTGTCCTTGCGCTTGACCTTGTAGTGCTTGTTGGTCAGGTTGAGCATAAAGTCGACGCTCTGGAGCCAGAAGGACAGGTAGATCATGTAGTACCAGCGCAGCGGCTCGGGCGCGTCGAACGGAAAGTCCGTAAAGTACCCCGCCGGGTTGAAGAACCAGTCCTGGGACCCGCCGACCGACAGCCCGAGCAGGAAGAAGGCGCCCACGGCCGCGTTCTTGTACAGCGACTCGCGGCACTTGTCGCGCTTGTCGGCCGCCAGCCACCGCGCGCGGATCAGCCAGTCGACGAACGGAGAGATGACCGCCTTGTCCGCCACCAAGTGGTACGCGTACAGACCCGTGAACGCCAGGCCGAAGCGCCGCAGCTCGCCGCCGGCGTCGCACTCGGAGAAGAAGCACGGCATGGCGGGCGACTAGGTAGAGAGGAGACCAGAGACCGGAGACCAGAGACCGTAGGTGTTGCGCCAACCCCGACGCTTTGCTTGTCGCTTCGTGGCGCGATCGGGAATGGGAGGGGGAGCGAGGAGCGACAGCAAAACCCGACGTTTGTTCCGAGGAGAGTGGGTATAAAACCTCTTATATAGCATAGGTGAGCTGATTTGATTTGCTGGAGTGGGTAAATAAGTGGAAAAAATATTGGATTGTGGAGTTTGGACGTTCGACTGCACTACTGTATGTGCAGTTCGGAATTTTTCCAGAAAAAATGTCCAGTAAATACTGTAACGCTACATACCGGCATCACTAATCTCGATTTGCTCGCGGCTACCA
The DNA here is from genome assembly GCA_023338055.1 of Phytopythium mirpurense. Lineage (NCBI taxonomy): Eukaryota > Oomycota > Peronosporomycetes > Pythiales > Pythiaceae > Phytopythium > Phytopythium mirpurense. The sequence continues at coordinate 7,169 of JAADXZ010000350.1, read as the reverse complement.
ACCCAACCCACCAAGTCCATGCGCGAGAAGAAGAAAGGAGATCGAGCAAAGTCCCCACGCCTGACTCGAAGTTCTCTGGTGGAGGGTGCAGATCATTCGATCGTGGAGTTCCGCGTTGACGTCATAATTGTGGATCATTTCCTCGGATCTCGGATATATCTGAACTACTTTAGCATGTTGGATACTATCAATTATGAGAGTGCACACGGTACATTACTTTGAAAACAAAGTGTTCGTGTGATGAGTCCGGTTGGTGTAGCCATCGTGGTGGCTGCTGTTCTTGCTTCAAAGCATCAGCACGCACTGAATGCAGTGTATCAATACCACGAGTCGTTTTGGTCGGTTCCGAGACCTCTCGAGGCGTAGGAGCTACTGCTGTATAAGGGCTGGCTGTACACCACCCTTCCTATCTCTGAAGTCGCCACACACGACAGCTCGTAGTGCCAAAGCAAGCCATAACCAACGTAACAGCCATGGCCTCCCGTGTCGCCTGCTCGATCGGCCTGCCCGATCGGCCTGCCCGATCGGCCTGACGGACGGCCAGGACGACCACTTGGACGGCGACCTGGACGCCATCTCGCCAACCGAGTCTATCGGACTACCGACCCACTACCGCGCCGAACACGACGGCAATGCGTTCGCGCACGTCCAGAAGATGTGGCGACGACGCGCTCCTGTCGATCCTCGGTCGAAATGAACACCACGACGCTGCAGATGACGGAGCTGACGGGCGCCAGTCGCCCTTGGAGACGCGCGTGGCAGGGCCGCGCCTCGTCGTGTCGTCCACACTACTTCCTTCCACCCACAATTGTGAATAATGTACGTTTCTATTTCGGAAAACATTTATAATGATTGTTATTCAGTTAGAGCAACTCACGATTTGTATGCCCTTTTGGCGCCACAATACCATACTACCAAGAGCAGCATGAGCCGCGCGTCGACGCACTTTGTGGCGGAGAAGGTGGCGGCGCTGGACGTCGCCGCGGGTCTGCGCGTGCAGCCCGAGGTTCCTGGGGGCGACCTGCTGCCGCTCGTGGCCACCGGCGGCTGGGACAGCGAGGTAACTACCGTCGGATGGATCCTCACGGCCGACGGACACGGTATAACTAACGACCAAGGCGCCCACTAACTCGGCGCAGACCAACCACGTGACGCTGCACCTGCCGCTGCTGCCGTCGGCGGACGAGCGCGCGCTGGAGGGCGAGTCCCGGTGCGTGCGCCCTCGGTCCCACGCGCTTTTGCCGATGAGTGCTGGTCACTACTCACGTCTGGCACGGCGTACCTCTCCATCTACTACTATCGCAGGGGCCACCATGCCCACGCGGCCGGCGGCCGGCCGTGCGAGCTGACGGCCGTGGCCGAGGCGGCGCACGAGGGCGACGTGGCGGCGCTGCGCTTCGTGAGCTCGGGCGACGAGCGGCTGCTAGTCTCGGCGTCCTCGGTCGGCGGCGTGCTCGCCTTCCGCGTGGCGTCGGGCGAGGCGCAGGCGCCGCGACTGGCGCGCGTGGCGCTGCCGCAGTGGTCCGCGGTCTTCGGCGCGTTCGGCGCGACGGCTCTGGACGTGAGCGAGGGCGGGTCGGCGGTGGTGAGCGCCAGCGCGGGCGGCGCGCTCGCGTGGCTGGCGCTCGACGAGTCCATGGGCGTCGCCACGATCGGTGCGGCGTTCGTTGGCAGAACTGGCACGCGGTTCGGTCGGTTGGAGGGCCTACTCTAACGCCCCGACTGCTGTGCACGGGCTGTGGGCGCGACAGAGAACCCGGAGGCGAGTCGCTTGGCGCTGAACGCGGTCAAGCTGCTTGGGCGAGACACGGTCGCCGCGACGGTCGGGTGCGCGTCGCGCTCTTCTACCTCCGCTGGTGGACTCCGACTGTATGTGGAGGGCTCACTCCGTCTCACGTGGTTGCGGGGGGCTCAGGGCGGCGCCGGGGAGCCAGCTGCGTATCTGGGACATTGCGTCCAGCAACCAGTTCCCGGTGACGGTGTGCAGCGAGTGAGGAGCGGGCTGCTGTTGGTCCGTCCGGTCGGCGCGCCAGGGTCGATCCGCTCTGCTGACTGCTTTGCGTGCCGTGAACGCTCTAGCGCCAAGCCAAACGCGGTGCTGACGGCGATCGAGACGCACCCGACGCGCCCCGAGCTCCTCGTCACAGGCTCGGACGACGGACGCGTGTGCTTGTGGGACCGCAGGCGCCTCGACGCGCCCTTCCGGTCCGAGGCCAAGCACCAGCGTGCCGGTACGACTGCGAGTGCCGTCTGTGAGCTGTCGGGTCACGTTCTAACCCGCGCCCTCGGTGGTTTCGTTTGCCCAGTTCGCGCGGTCAAGCTGCACGCCGCGTCTCCGCGGTACCTGTTCTCCTCTGGCGACGACGGCGTCGTCAATTGCTGGGACTTCCACCACGGGCGTCGCGAGCGCGAGCCCGTCGAGTACGAGCGTCGCGCAGCCACGAACAGCACGGGCTTCGGAGCGACCAACGGGTTCGGCAAGCGCTTCGACGCGGGCAGCGACCAGGGCGAGGACGGAGTGGCGGTCAAGCGGGTCGCGGTCGGCCCGATGCCTTGGGGTGCGCTGTCAGTCCACGCCGAGAGCGACACGCTCGTGGCTGGGTCGGACGCGCAGTCGCTCGTGGTCGTGCAGCGCGCGTCCAAGTGGGTCAGCTAGGGTCGGAGTACGTAGAGCGTCCGTGGAGCTCCAGCTCGAATCTCTCGTAACGACAGCGAGCTCCCACCAACAGCATCAGCAATCGTTCTCAGTGGCCACGACAGATGCTCCAGCTACGCTGCGGCCTCGTCTTTGGCGGCGCCCCCAGAGGTACGAGCGCCTTCGAAGGCGCTCCCACGGGTGTGGTCCTGGTTGTCTCCACGGTCCTCCGTCGCTGCCGGCTGCCGCGCTTCCGCCTTCTTGCCACTGGAGCCACATGCACCGACAGAGTTAGCACCGGCGCCTATTGATGCGATATACCACCAGACGCACGTCAACGACCTGTAAACGCCCTGGGGCAGTCGCAGACTTGGCGCGACGTTGTCGAGCGCGCTCGACGCCGACAAGTACACAATCTTGGAGTAGAAGGCGCCGCTGACGACGCGCTTGGCCACCAGCACGAGCAGCTTGAGCCACATACTCGGCGCCAGCACGTACAAGTACCGCATCGTCGCCTGATGGCGCGCTTTGTCGGCGCCCAGCACGCTCAGCAGCCGCGAGAACCACGCGGCGGCCGCTGTCGATTGGCTGCCAGCCGTCTCGCCCGCGCTCGCCATGGTGTCGGGGGCGCCGTGAACGTACAAGACGCTGAAGTGGCCGGTGCTGCCCACGCCCGCGCTGCTGCGCGTCGCAGTTGTTTGCAGCGTGTGCAGCACAAACAGCTCCACGCGGTGCAGATCCAGCGACAGCGGCAGCTTGGACGCGACGTACACGAGCACCGGAGCGCCCGAGAGGTCCACACCCGCGAGGTACAAGAACTCCATCGCGCGGAGGTCTTCAAAGTCGTCCCCGCCGCTCGTGGTCTCGCGACTGCTGCTGCCGCTGTCGGTGCCGCCGGCAAGCGCAGAATGGAGGCGGGACGCCGCGTCCTTCCTCCGCTGCCGGTCCGCTTCCGCCGCCGCGAGCAGCGCGCGCCGTTGCCGCTCCTCCTGGGCGCGTCGAAGGCGCTCGAGTCGCTCAGCGTCCGGGTCGGTCGTCATGGCGCGGAAGTGCCTGGTCGCCGCGTCCTCGTCGCCAGCGTTCTCGTCCGGCGCTTGTATGCGTGCAGATGGCGTGAGGTCGGCATCAACCAACGTCAGCCACGCACGACCGGAGAGAGCGTGGAGCGAATGAGGCGAGACGTACGCTCGTTGTCGGCCTGGTTGTCGAGGTCGGCGGCGCGCTCGGACCGGAACAGCGCGCCGATGCGGATCTTGCGCTCCGGGATGATGGGCTCGCCGAACTCGTCGCCTGATGAGCGAGGATGGCGCGCCGGGTGAGGACCAGCGCTTGTGGACAGCAGCAGCAGCAGCAGCAACAACAACGAGCGAGCGCGGCGACGCACCCAGCTCACGACCGGCAAGGAGCCTGCTCGACCGCGCCTCTTCTCTGTCGGAGCGGGGGAAGTAGAGCGGCAGCACGGCCTCGTAGATGCGCTCGTCCTCGGGCGAGTCCACGACGAGCACGACGTGGTCAAAGTCGTCGCCAAAGTGCTCCAGGAACCGCCGCACCGTCCCTGCCATGTGGGCACCCCCACCACCACCGCCTTTGTATCAGTCCCTACTGCCCCCACTAGGTGCGAAACCGATCGATCGATGGATCGACCCAGCAGCAGCGCACGAACGCACGCGCGGCGATATGCGCGGCGTCCGCGCGCGGGTAGCCCTTTTTGACCGAGTAGATGCAGCCGATGGCCAGCGAGCGCAGCGACCGCTCCTTGGCGGCCGCCAGCACGCTGCGGTAGCACATGTGCAGCGCGTGCTCGGCCGCCGTGTGGTACCTGGCGCTGTACTTGGGCCCGACCGTGTGAATCACGAAGCGCGCGGGCAGCGCGCAGCCGCGCGTGACGACGGCCTCGGCGGTGCGGCAGGGCGCGGCGGCGGCGCACTCGACGGCCATCTGGTCCCCCGCGGCGCGCAGGATGCGGCCCGAGACGCCCGTCGAGTCCCGCAGCGACTCGCTCGTCGGGTTCACGATCGCGTCCGCGCGCAGCCGCCAGAGTGGGCCGCTCCACAGCGCGACCTTGCGGTTGAGCGCGTCGCTTGCCGTAAACCAGCGCGTCGGCGTCGGCGTCGGCGCCGCGGACGAGGAGGAGGAGGCCGGCGGAGCGGTCTCCGCTGCCGCCACTGGGGACAGGGACAGCGCCTGGTCGGCCCAGGGCACGAGCGCGTCGACGGCGACGGCGGTGGCGGCGTCCATGCCTCTCTTGTTGAGCGGACGGGACGACGGAAGATATTGACCAGCAAGAAAGAGGCAACCTTTCAGGATCTCACAGGAATATTTTTCAAACGTACGTAATTTTTACCTGATGCCGAAAAAAATACGTTTTTCTTACAAAAATCTCTAATTTTTTTGGATTTGGTGATTTGGGATACATACATTCACTCTTCATGTTTAACCCCTCCAGCCCGGCATGCTGCATAATGCAGCTTTGAGCAAAAAATTAAATGCATATGCAGTTTAAGGGGGGCATTTGTCTTGAAATTTGTATGTGAGAGCGTTTCCTAAAACCCTAAGTATATGTAAATCAAAATAAAATATATGTAAAGGAAAGTCCAGGGTAAGGGTTTAGTCCCACTCAATACGCGACCTGAGAGCATGTAGGAATTTGCCATTTATCGAAAATATTAAAAATGCGAGGCATGTAATTAGTTTACTGAGGTTTCCAATGAGTGGACACGCGGCCAACCACCCAACGTTCCCCCCCTTCATTTCAAAATTTTCGTCCAAGCGCGCAGGCTGCGAGATGACGGCGCCGCGCGGAAACACGCCGCCGCGATCGAACGAGTTGTCCTTCCGCTCCGTCTGGAGCGAGCTGTCAAGGTCGGGATGGAAGCAGAAGAAGCCGTCAGCGAGAAGCCTGGACGACCGCTACCGCTACATTTGACCGGGCGGCGATCCGAACGGCACCGAGGGGCTCGACTATTTCATCGGGCCGGAAGCCGTTCTGAGTTTCTATGCCGATAGTAAGTACTGTGTAGTTGTTCTTAGTGATGTGCATTGAACTGACTACTGCAATGACTGACAGCTTTGGCGGTGCGCGCACGAGCTTCGCTTGTTAGTGCGTCTGCGGTTGTCGATTCCGAGTACGGAGAAGACATTGCTGAGGCAGCGCAAGCTGCGACGGATTCGCCCGTCCAAGACGCGCCTCTGGCTCCACATGTACTTGCGACGGCGCGAGCGACTGCTACAACGGCTGCTACGACGTCCGCACCGGCTCCAACGGCAGCGTCAGCGACTTCTACATCGACCGCCTCAGTGTTGATTATGGCTTCACCGATCGTGTCGGCTACCGCACCTGCGTTACCGACGAGATCACACTCAGAGCACTCAACAGCAATACCGCCGTTGGCGTCGGCCTCACAGCGTTCAACTTCATCCTCGCGCGCGCTGGGAAAGCGCCAGAGAGCTCCACAACGCAGGCCAGCGCAGTCAGGGAATTCCTCATCGAGCAGCGGGAACGGTACGGTGAATTCTGTACTGCATACTGCGCAGCATCGTGTGCTGCATACTGTGCTGCATTGTATGCTGCATGAAATGTAGCATATTATGCTGCATGAAATGTAGCATATTATGCTGCATGAAATGTAGCATATTATGCTGCATACAATGCGGTATCTTGCACTGCATTATGCAGAGAAAGCGTCTAATTCTTGCTGCTGTTGTGAATGCACAGACGACGACGCATTAGCGCAGGGCAACGCTAGCGAAGGGAGTGCTTCCGACTCGTTCCACAGTTTCGATGCCAATAGCGATGATGGCTGCGACGACGACGCGCCTGACGAGCGCGAGGAAGACGTGCTAGCCGATGCCGTGGATGATCTCAATGACGCCGCTGATGACGAGAATCCAGACGACTACGGCGTTCTCGACTCTGGGGATGAAGGCGACGCTGACGACGGAGGTAGTGACAGTAGCGACGTTTCTGATGAAGATCCCAGCGGCTACGACGCGGACACAGCAGACGATGAGGATGCTACTCCACCCGAGATCGCGGACGAGATTCTCTTCGCGGAGAACTTCCTTGAGAGATTCGGCGGGAAGGATACGGTTCTGTCCGTCAACCTGCACGCCAACGTGCTTCCGGAGATGACCCATTTCGGCTGGGAAGACGTCGTGACGCCAGACATCAACGAGTACATGCAGACTCCGTACGAGCCCGTGGACAACTCGGACAGATACCCCGGTCTCCGCCAAGCGTACTCAGGCCCCACTGCGGAGACAATGCGTATCGGCGACTCGCCAATTGCGCTCTTCTTTTTCTTCATGCCAGTTGTAACGGGGTTACACGTGGCGTACCAGGGGTACGCCACAAGCACGCTGTAAATAGTCGTATTTATACGTAAATACGGGGTGCTTGCATGTGGTGTAAGGTACACCACATGGGAATGGTTTCTACCTGACTAGTGTGGCCTACATTAGTCCTTGCCTATTTTAGGACAGCCTAGATTAGGCTGGTCCTCGTTCTTTCAGTCTTTCCATTGGTCAGAAAGCC
>JAADXZ010000349.1:0-24984 GCA_023338055.1 Phytopythium mirpurense | reverse complement strand
TCCAGGAAGTAGCCGGGCGTCGAGAAGCCCGCGGCGCACAGCACGTGGTCCGTCACACGCTTGTGGAAGCCGTTGGCGGCGTCCACGGCCTGCTGCACCGCCGCAAAGTCCGTCACGTCGCACGACTGCGCGAAGACGCTGGCTGGTGTCTCCCCCGCAGCCTCGCCAGCCGCCTCCTGCCCAGCCACAGTACAGAGCGATAGAGAGAGAGAGCAGATCATCAGGCATCATCGGTGGGACAGCGAGCGTACGGCGCTTAGTGGCCCCTCGGACGCACGCACCTCGATCTCGCGCTTGGCTTGGTCGAGGTGTCCGATCGCCAGGATCGTCACCTTGGCGCCCTTGGCCGCGTACTTCTTGGCCAGCGCGAGCCCGAGGCCCTGGCTGCCGCCCGTGATGAGCACGTGCTTGCCCTCGACCTTGAAGCCCGGCGCGCAGCTTGGCCCATGCGACGGACTGCAGGCGCGCTCAACACAAGACGGAGGACGTCAGTCAGTAGCCTCGAGTCGTATGGACAAGACGGTGGACTCCACTCGGGTGTAATGAGGCACCAACCAGCACGGAGAGGCCTACGACAACCCCAGCGACGACCACGCCGATCCACCAGAGGTCGGCTGTCATTGCGAGAAGAGCAACGGGGAGCAGTGGAGGGCAGGGGATCGATTAGAGGAGCTCTGAATGGGGAGTACGCGGTAGAATGGCAAGTGAGCGCTGGGCAGCGGCAGTGAAGGAGATAAGCGTATCAAGGGAGGCAACTAGAGCTGCTACGGCTGCTGCTGCTGCTGGGAAGGTCTACCCACCCGTCCTCCATGTTGGAGGGAGATCTACAGTACACGCTGGTGGCTCTGGGCCGTGGCTGGGTCTCCAATGGGAGCATTCTTCTCCGTGCCAATGCGCATTACTTGGAATAACAGTATCCAGCGTGCCCATGGCTTCATTCTGTCTTGTTCCATTCGACTTATGACCACAGGATCCTCGCCCATGGCTTGAAGACGTCAGTGATTATGATTTTATAGGGTGATTCTACTTTCACTTGTCAGTAGACATATTGAATTGAAAAGCAGATTCGACAAATGTATTAAATTCTAAAGGTCATTAAATATAACCGCATGGGTACACTTGAGTGAATGCTCATCATGTTCACGAGTGCGAGTCCGGCGCGGCCCTTCGATCGTGCCGCACCTCGCCCGTGTATTGGCCTGCTCGTCTCGCGAAAGCTTTTAAAAGACAAAAGGCGTCAAGTCGCTACGCACACGCACCGCCCTCCTCCCTGCGTCCTCGGCGCCTGCGCATCCTCTGTCGGATGCGCCGCCGGGTCCCTCCCTCCGTCCGCCGTATAAACACTCGTCTTCGCCTGCATATCCACACGTCGATCGCTCCCCGCGCGCTCTAGAACTCCTCCTCGCGGGACTGAGGCGGCACCGGGCGCGGCTTGGGCACGGCCTCACGCGGCGCCGCCGGAGCGGCCGCCTTGGGGGCCACAGGGGCCGCCGGAGCAGCCGCCTTGGGCGCAGGCGGGGCCGGAGCCGCCGCCTTAGGCGCGGGCGGGGCCGGAGCAGCCGCCTTGGGTGCGGGCGGAGCCGGAGCCGCTGGCTTGGGAGGCGCCGCCGCCTTGGCAGGCGCAGGGGCCGCTGGCTTGGGGGCCGAAGTCGGCGGCGAGGCCGGCTTGGCGACGGCCCTGGGCTTGGGCGAGGGCGCGCGGCCCGAGGGCTTGGGGGACGGCGTGCGGCCGCTGCCGCCCATGGGCGTGAGCTGCGGGTCGCTGACGAAGCTGCCGTTGTCCGAGCCGGGGGTCTGGCGGCCGCCCTTGCCCGTGCTGCGGATGGCCTTGGCCTCCTCCTGGTCGATGAAGCGGATCGAGTTGAGCACGTACTCCTTGTCCGTCTTCATCTTCTTAAGGTGCGCGATCACGGCCTCCTCCTCGGCCTGCGCGCCCTCGATGCTCGCGGCGATGGCCTTGAGCAGCCCGGCGTCGATCTCGGCGATGTTCTTCTTGAACTTGAGCAGCTCCACGATCCACTGCTCGGACGGGTGCACGGCCTCGCTCATGGACATGCCGCCGCTGTTGGAGCCGCCCTTGCTGGTGGACGTGGACGAGGCCGAGGACGCACCGCGCGCCATCTTGCGCTGGATGTCCTTGAGCGCCGGGATGCGCTCAAGCGTGTCGTGCTCCCAGTTGATCTCCTTGCCCTTGGCCTTGAGCACCTCCATGGCCTTGCGCTCCTTGCGCGACGCGTCGAGCCACTTCTCCTGGCGCTTAATGTCGCGGTCGACGGCCGCCTTGAGCCACTCGAGCACGTCGCGCACCTCCTTGAAGTCGGCGTCCACGCGGAACTTCTTGGCGAACTCGGCGCACGCCTTGCGGTCGTAGTAGTTGCGTGCCTTGAGCAGCTTCTTGGCCGCCTCGATCTCGGCGTCGCGCGGCTGCACGGGCTTCTCGCGCTCGCTGCGCTTGCTGCGCACCTTGTCGAGCTCCACGGGGTACTTGGCGTGCTCGCTCTGCATCTGCTTGTAGCTGTCGAGCAGCGCGCGGGCCCGCTGCTCGATCAGGTCGGCCTCGGAGCGCCGCACCTGCGCCTCCTTGGCCAGCGACGTCTTCTCGGTCGAGCACAGCGCCGACTCCTCGCTCTCCATGCGCTCCATGAAGGCGGCGATCGAGTCGACCTCGCCCTCGAGCTGCGCCGACGCGTGCTGCAGCGACTCGTCCTCCTCGAGCAGCCGGTTGGCGAGCATCTCGAAGGCCTCGCCGAGCTGCTGCAGCAGCGCGCGGATCTGCGACGTCATCATCATGTCCTCGTCCTTCTCCTGCGGCTTGGCGAGCGCGTATACGTCCTCGACCTGCGCCCAGATCTCGCGCTTCTCGGTCTTCTCCTTGGCCACCTTGCGGCTCGCGGCCAGCTCCTTGACGACCGCCTTCATGTCGGCGTCGTCCTCCTTCTGCAGACGCGCGGCCTCCTTCAAGTCCTCGGCGCGCTCGGCGCGGCTGCTCTCGAGCTGCTTGGCGTCCTTCTTGCTCGGGTCGCCCGTGTAGCCCGTCACGTACTGGTACCAGTTCTCGCTCGACTTGAGCATCTCGACCTTGTGCTCGCCGTTGAGGATGCGCTGCTTCTGGCGCATGATGCGCTCCTCCTGGTCGATCACGCGGTGCGTAAAGTGCTGCACGAGCTTCTGCAGGTCGGCGGCGCGCACGGCCTGCTTGACCAGCCGGTCGGCCTCGACCTTTTTGCGCGACGAGTGCTGGTGCAGCGCGTCGAGCACCCAGTTGCCGGCGCTGTTCATGATCTCCGTGATCATGGCCTTCTTCTCCTCGCGCTTGGCCTCCTCGTCCGCCAGCAGCTTGCTCTCCTGGTCCACGATGGCGTTGAACTCGCCGATGAGCTTGTCCTCCTTGGCCGCGTGCTGCACCTCGGCCTCGAGCTTGCTAATGTGCTCCTTCATGCGCGTCAGCAGCGACGAGCACAGCTGGTTCTCGGCCTCGAGCTGCGCGGCCTCGTGCTCGAGCTCCTTCTGGAACTGCGCGCGGCGGCGGCGCACGTCGTTCATGAACTCGTCGCGCTCGTCCACCTCGGCGTCGCCGCCCTCCTGCGGGATGCGCTGGTTGGACTCCTTGACGGCCTGCAGCTCGTCCGCGCGCACCTTCATGTCGGCGTCCAGGCGCGAGACGTACTCGGGCGTGATGAGCAGCGCGTTGCGCGCCTCCTCGAGCGCGTTCTTGCAGTCCTCGCGGTGCTCCTCGAACAGCTTGACGTCCTTCTTGCGCTCCTCCGTGAGCGCCGCGCGCTTGAAGAGCAGCATGCGCTGCGACGACGTCTGGCGCGCGAGCTGGTCGGCGAACGTCTCGGCGCGCTTCTTGCCGCGCGCGATGCGCGCCTGGTGCTCGGCCAGGCGCGCGGCCGTCGTGTCGTCGCGCGCCTTCTGCAGGCCGCGCCACTCCTTCTCGTACTCGCTGTCGAGCGCCTCGTGGCGCGCGCGGCGCTGCGCGATGGACCGGTCGCGCGAGACGACCTCCGTCTTGAGCACGAGCAGGTCGGCCTCGATGGTCTTGATCTTCTTCTCGCGGGCCTCGCGCGCCTGGCGCACGTACTCGTGCTCCTGCTTGTAGCGCACGTCCTCGTCGCGGCACATCTCGTCCTCGCGCTTCATGTTGGCGCGCGTGGCCGTCCAGTGCTCGCGCTCCTTGGCGAGCTTCATCCACTCGTCGTCCACGGCGTTGCCCTCCTCCTCGAGGAAGCCCGGCTCCTTGTCCTGCATCTTGACGATCTGCGCGTGCAGCTCGACGAGGTCCCTCGGCACGTGGCCGACCGCGGCCGTGCCCGCCTCCTGGGCCGCGTGGTAGATGCCGTACGACTGCACGATGAAGTCGTTGGCGATGTCCTTGGACACGGCCGGGTTGTGCGCCTCGCTCCAGTTGGCGCGGTGCTTGCTCCACTGGGCCATGTCGTTGTTCCACTGCGTCGTGTCGGCCTGGAACGCGTCCTTGCTCTTGGTGAACTCGAGCTTCTCCTTGACGCGCGTCTCCTCCTCGGTGCGCCGCACCGACTCGTCGCGCACCGTGTCGAAGAAGAGCAGGTGCGTCGTGCTGCTCTGCTGCTCGAAGCGCTGCTTCTCGCGCGCCATGCGGTCCGTCTGCGCCTCCTTGCGCGCCTCAAGCGCCTGGAAGCGCGTCGCCGCCTGCTCGGCGCGCACCTTCTGGCTCGCCTCGCGCTTCTTCTGCGCCTCAAGACGCGCCGACTGCTCGGCCACGCGCGCCGTGTGCGCCTTCTGGCGCGCCACGAGCTCGCTGAGCTTGGCGCGCAGCTGCGCCTTCTCGAACTCGAGGCGCAGCGCCGTGACCACGTCGCTGTAGGCGTCCGAGTCGTACAGCTGCTTCTTGCCCGACTTCTGGAAGCGCCGCAGCTCCTCCAGGGGCAGCGCCAAAAAGGCCTTGAGGCAGTCGGCGTCGCGCAGCAGCGGGTGCAGCAGGCAGCCGTACAGGAAGGTCTGCAGCATCTTTTCGCGCTCGCCGCGCGCGCGCGGGGCCGAGCGCCGGTCCGGGAAGTTGGGCAGCGCCTTGGCGTTCGTGTAGGCGCCGTAGGCGGCCGCGAGCCACTCAAAGTCGGCCATGGAGCGCGGCTCGTCGATCGCGTACTCGTTGGCCACGGCGCGGTCGGCGTCCGAGAGCGCGTAGTGCGCCTGCTGGACGCTCGCGGCGTTGGGCTCGCAGTACGTGCGGACGCGGAAGGTCTCGGCGTCGCCCTCGCCGGCGCCGGCGGCCTTGACGGCCACCAAGATATCGAGCCGCGCGAGGTACTCGAAGCCCGCGGGCGGGGGCGTCACGGGGTCCATCACGGGCTTGATGAAGGCCGGCGGCGCGTCCATGCACGACTGGCAGTGGCGCACGGGCGTCGGGAAGCCGAGCTCCGGGATCGACTTGCTGCCCTCACTGCACTGGTTGCACACGCTGCGCGTGCAGCGGCGGCAGTGGTGCTGCCGGCGGCCGAGCTTGAAGGGCCGGAAGCACACCTGGCACTCGGTCTGGTCGCTCCGCGCCGTGTCGACCACGAACTGGTGGCCGCTCGCGCTGATGCCGCCGTTGTTGTTGTTGTTGCTGTTGCCGATGCCGTGGGGCCCGTCGCTGACTATCGAGTCGCGCACCTGCTGCTCCGAGTCGTGGCGCAGGCGCGCGGCCGGGTCCTGCAGCGTGCGGTAGGCGTCGTTGATGCGCTCGAGCGCCTCCTGGTCCTCGCGCTTGCTCGGGTCCATCTGGCGCGACTTGGCCTTGTACTGGCGCGCGATCTCCTCGGGCGTCGCGTCCTTGGACACGCCCAGGAGCTCGTAGTGCGAGTGGTTGCCGTCGCGCTCGCGCCCGCTGTCCGCGCGCGCGGACGAGCCCTTGCGCTGCGCGAACACGTCCGCGGGCGTCGTGATGGCCTTCATCTGCAGCGCCGTGATGCAGTTGCGGCAGCAGCGCTGCTGCGCCGACCCGTACCCGAAGGAGCTCGGGATGGCCGTCTTGTGGGCCACGCACGCGCGGCAGAAGAGCAGGCCGCACACGCGGCAGTGGTGCCGGCGCGCGCGGAAGCCGAAGGGCGTCTTGCAGTCCATGCAGTCGCTCGAGAAGTCGTCCGGCACCCACAGCTTCTCCAGGCCGGCCACGTTCGACGGGGACGCGTCCAGAGACGAGCGGCCCGCGCCCACGCGGCCCTCGCTCGCGGCCCGAGGCGGAGGAGGGGACGCCTGCGGACGGGGGGCCGCCTGGGACGACCCGCGACCATTGTTGGCCGGCGCGGACGCCGTCGGGCGCAGAGGGGTCGGGCGAGGGGCCGAGGACGAGCCAGAGGACGGAGGCGTGGCCGTGCTGGCCGTGCTGGCCCCGCTCGTGGGCGGACGGGCCGCAGGCTTGGCCGGTGGGGCCGCAGCCGTCGGCTTCTTAGCCGCAGGGGCCGGAGGGTCCGGCTTCTTGGCCTCGGGGGCCGGAGGGTCCGGCTTCTTGGCCGCAGGGGCGGGAGGGGCCACGGGGGCCGCAGGGGCCGGCTTCTTGGCCGGCGGAGGGGACGGCGCCTTGTTCTTCTGCGCGAGCGAGAGGCTGACTTTGGTGCCGCAGAAGATGCAGAAGGCGTCGGCCTCGGACACGTCGCGGCCGCACTTGATGCAGCTCAGCGAGGCGTTGTTGCTGGCGGCGGCAGGCGTGGGGGCCCCCGAAGCGGGGGCCGCTACTTTCTCGGGTCCGCCTGCCATCGTGACGGGAGCTCCTGCGGGTCCCGACGGGACGAGAGGGAGCGCAAGTCGCGGGGGCACCGAGGGAAGTGGAGTTGTGAGGGCGACAGGTCACCGAAGGGGGGGCCCTGTGTGTGCTGCGTGCGGACTGGGGGCCGCAAGAGAGGGGATCGGTGCGGACAAACGACACGGGTGAGGTCGGGGGTTCGGGTACGATTGGGCGGGAAAGGCGACGAAGGAGTGCCTGCACACGTACAATGCCACGACGTACCCGAGCGGACTCTGGAGGAGTGTGCACGAGTGCGGACGCGCGTGCGCTCTCTTGCGGTCGGGGCGGGGGCGGGGGCCTTTACCGTTGAGGACGAGAAAGCGACTTTGACGGGCGCGGGACGGACGGGAGCGGGACGGGATCCATGCTTCAAATCTTTGATTGGCCCAATGTACTCGCTACAACAGTACGGTACAACAGAATACCATACAAAAACCAAGTAAAGAAAGGCGGGTCCATCTCGTGAATTTGAACAGTGAAAATGATTTGCGTGTACTATACCACTCGAATGTATTGAGCAATCAAAATACATGACGTTTTGGATAATTTTTTGTCGTACGTAGAGTACTGAATCTCGCACTGAACTTTTTGGTATAATTTATCCAAGATCGTTTTCAATTTGGGTTAATCGGTCAAATATGATTCCGGACGGACGAACCAGACAGGCTGCATACCCGAACAAAGCATAGTGAAGTCAAGTTGTTTGATGGACGATATTTATAAATTTACAAATATTCATGAAAAATGCGCAAAAACCCGCGCAAAAAACAGCTGGAGCTCTGGATCCCACCCATATCGATAGGGCATCATTACACATGTCATCGTTGCGTTGTCAAAGTACATTGTACAGCGCGCTCAGCATGACGCCGCAGATAGGCTCGAATGACTAGGTTCTTTGCAAAACAGCACAAGAGCAAAACACTACGTTGCCACGCGATACATGTATGTCTCGCCAATTGGCACGTCCAGCGTTTCAATTGCGGAGCGGCACCACAGAGCCTTATTGCAGTGCGGCATTACTCATGGTATGCACAGTAAACCACACAACACAACGAGGCGATACGCGAGGAGACAGAAGCTTCAAAGAACGATATCGGAAGCGGGAGCATCCTACTCTTTGTTCTTATGCTCGCGTCTATGTCGCTCGTGCCCTACCCCCGACAACATACTGCTTCAACCTGGTTGGGGTCACAAGTGAGCAGCTTCCATTGCATTGCGTCTTATCGTTAATGCCAGCCATCTGCCTCGGGCCTCGGCATGGAGCGCAACGGCCCGCCCCATGCGCTGCGCCTATCGCGAGTGCCACGCCACGTGGTCCGAGGGCGGAAGAGCGAGGGGCGGTGCGCACCGAGGCACACGCACTTCGACGTGGCGTTTCAAACAAGCTCGGTGGACCGTGAAGAGGCACTGAACGCTTTAGAGAGGGCCCTGCTCGGCCTCCTTCCTGTCTGAGGCTGCGGGCAATGGAGCGGGCGGGCGGAACTACTACCGTCGCCTCGCGCTGCGCTCTTTTCTTTTCGATTCCGCCGCTGTCGAAGTCCACCGAGGGGGTCCATGCGCGCGGCTGGGCTGCGCGCTCCAGCTCTGCTCTCTACTTGGCCGTCCTCTCGGCCGCGCGGACCGCGTCACCCCCGTCCGCACTACGATCCATTGCTGGCGGCGTCTGCTGCGGCTGCTGCGGCTGCGACCGCCGCGGCGACTGGCGCGCCATCCGCCCCTGCTACATCAATCCAACGTCAGCTTCGAGCACAACCGCCAACCACAGCCACCGCTCATTGGCTGGCTGTAGGAGCTGACTGTACGGGACGCACGGTGGAGGGCGACGGGCTGCGCGCCTTGACGTTGTGCGAGACGGCGGTGAAGGACGAGGGCGGCTCCGCGTACGATCCCGGGCCGGGCGGCACGTCGCCCGTGCGCAGCAGCACGGTCTCCTGGCCCTCGGACTTGCGCACGGCGCCCGCGAGCCACGAGCTGCGGCTGCTCATGTTGGCGTGCGGGTTCTTGGGCTCGCGCCGGCGCCCGCGTGACGTTAGGCTGTCTCCTGGCGGCGACACGGGCGGCGCCGGCGCCGGCGCCAGGCGCCCGCCGGGGCACTCGGGCGTGCGCGGCGCGTAGATGGGTCCGGGCGAGAACTCGCCCATGTTCTCGCGCGTGTGCCGCGTCGACACGAACTGCACGCGCGTGTTCTGGCGCGGCGTCTTGGGCTGCGCGTCCGCGCGGACGCCGAAGCGGTGCTCGCTGCCGAAGACCGAGCCCGAGCGGTTCCCGAACGCCCCGCGCGCGGACGCCCCGCCGCCGGACGGGGAGCTGGGCGCCGTGAGCGCGCTGGTATTCGCCGCGTCGCTGTTGTTCCCGCCGCCAGAAGCTCCAGAGGTGGCGGTGGCGCCGTGGTCGCGCGGGAGGCAGGCGGTGGGCGACTCGGGCATGACGAGCACGCCGTTGCGGTTGATCACGGACAGCCACGACTCGCGGTGGCCGCGGCGCGGCGAGTCCACGCTCGGCAGCAGCCGCGAGCGCGTCTCGCGCGGGGAGGACGGCGGCGGGGCGAAGGAGAACCGCGGCGCGCCGGCCCGCCCGCCGTTGCTCGCGAGCGCGTGCACGTTGTACTTTGGCCCGGGGCTCTCGGCCGCCATGAGCTCCCGCTGGTGGTTGCGGTCCGTCATGTTGACTAAGTGGAGAGCGGTGCGAGCGATTGAGGACGCCGTGGCCTTGGAAGAAGAGCGAGGCGCCAAGGGGACGCACCTTTCTGCGAGAGGAAGCGGTCCGACTTGGGGAACGTGACCTTGGGCGCCTGCTTCTTGATGGCCTCCACGCTGTCGTTGTAGTGCCCCGGTGCTCGGCTGCTCTCTGTTGATGTATCATCGAACGTGTTAGCGCCACGCCCCAAGCGCTTCCGCTGGTCGATCGTATACGCGCCGCACCTTTGGGCACGACGGGCATGTGCGGCGAGAAGGAGCCGCCGATCCAGCTCTCGCGCTTGCCCCACTTGCGGCTCTCGTCCACCGGCTGGTAGTCGGCCTTCATGACCACGCTCGCCTTGGCCCGCACCTCCGGGCGGCCGTACACTGGTCCCGGCGACCGTGCTATGTCGAGGAATAGAGCACCGCGTGAGCTTATAGGCGTTTAGGCCATTGCAACGACTGCAGCACGCACCCGCTTCATTGGGGAACCTCTCGGAGCCGGCGAAGATGGACATGACAGCGCGGGAGGAGCGCAGGCGCTTGGGGCATGCGCCTCGGCTGCAAAGCCGGGAGCGGGGAGAGCGAGCGCTCGACGAGGCGAAAGGCGGGTAGTAGCTGCGCCTCTAGCGTCCGTGGCCACTCGACGAGGTCCGCAGCGGCGATACAGCGGACGCGCGGACGGCTATTGTTGTCGCTGCGACGTGCTTGGGGTTATTTGTAAGGCGCTTCAACTTGCAAAGTCACGTTACCGTCTGGTAATGTTGCTCTACAAGCAGACGCAACATTTGGAACGCATCTTACCGCAACTGTTAATCGAGCATTGTGGACCACATCAAGCAACCAAAACGAGCGGCGCAAGTCCGCCGCCACCCACACAACTATGGCGGCGACTCGCGCGGCGCTGCGGCGCTCGCTGGCGCGCTGCGCGTGCGGCGCTGCGCGCCCCGCCACACGGAAGGGCTGTATCCGCGGCGGCTCCGTCTCCCGCCTGTCGCTCGCTCCGTTCTCCTCGGAGACCGCGGGCGGCGGGGACAAGCCCAAGGGCAAGGGCAGTGCGGCGGCGGTGGACAAGCTGTCGTCGCCCGTGCAGAACCTGCGCGACGTGATGGACGCGCTGGACATCATGATCGAGGAGGCGGAGAAGAAGGTGGTCAAGAAGTACCGGCCCAACATGTTCGCCGAGTTCAAGCAGCTGAACGACACGGACGGCAAGGTCGCGGTCGGCCCCGAGGAGCTCGTGGACGTGGGCAAGGCCAAGCTGGTGCCGTCGCTCGCGCTCGAGAGCCTGGACGGGCAGCAGGCGGACCTTCGGAGCCTCGTGGCCGGCGGCAAGGTGTCGCTCGTGCTCACGTCCTTCAAGAACTTCGGGCTCAACATGCTGCCGGCCTGGCGCGAGGCCTTCACCGCGGCCTTCCCGCCGGACAAGTACGGGGCGAGCGTGCAGGTGGTGGGCGTCAACATCATTGAGGACTGGTACATGAAGCTCGTGCAGTCGTCCATCCGCCGCGGACTCGCGCAGGCCACGCCCGCCGAGCTGCACGCGACGACGTTCGCGCACTTTGGCCGCTGCGACGACTTCCGCACGCCCATGGACCTCAACAACTCGTTCGTCGGCTACGCGCACTTGGTCGACGGCAAGGGCCGCATCCGGTGGATGTACGCGGCGCCTCTGTATAGTGCCATGCTGTTGTCTGGGAGCCTAACGTGTTGCTGGCTTGGCGCTTTAATTCAACGCACACACGCAGCTCCGGCGGACCAGTGACCCCCGAGGAGACGGAGCGGCTGGTCAAGGTGACCAAGCAGCTGCTCGCGCAGAGCGCGCAGGCAGGAGCTTCGCGCCGGTAGGTGGCCTTCCAAGCTCCTCCGCGTAGATGTGGGCACGGTACTTGGCCCCTAGGAAGCAGGTGACGACGTGGAGCTGGAAGTACAAGCCGTGCTTCGGCTTTCAGAGCGCGGACCCGTCATCGATGAGGCTGCGAGTGTATTCAAGGCGGCGATGGAGCCTCCGTCGTCTATTCGTTCATGGGGATCACCACAGCGCCACCGCGGGTGGTTGGGACGCCGGCCGCGCTGTTTGCGGCTGCGGCCGCGGCTGCCATCGCCACGTGTCCGTCGTCGACCGTCACGTCCACGACGTCCATGTCGACGTTGCTCTTGCACATGGGGCACAGCTGCTCGGGTCGCCACCACCACCCAGCACCATCGTCAGCCTCTTTAGTCGCTCGAGGACCCACGCTCCGACGGTTCGAACGCACCGTGTTGCGCCGCAGCCACTCGTCGATGCACGGCACGTGGAAAATGTGCTTGCACGGCAGCCGGCGGATCTCCTCTCCGTTCTCGAACTCGACCTGGCCCAATGCCACCGCTCGTTAGTCGCCTCGTCCTTCAGCGCCAAGGTATAACACGCGAGCGTAGCGCCGCCATGCTCACCAGACAGATGGGGCACACGTCCTCGTTGTGCTCGTCGCCGTCGCCTCCGAGCGCGCGCTGCTCCTCGATCGCGCCGCTGGCGCCCCCGTCTGCGCTAGTCTTGCAGTACTTGGTGATCTCGAGCTGCTCGAGCCGCTCTTTGGTCACGCCGCGGACGACGCTCGCGCCGCGCATGCGCATGCGCTCCATCTGCCCAGCACCCGAGCACGGAGACGTTACGACACACGGCCACACGGGCACCAGCAGCAGCAAACTACTGAAGCGAGAGAGAGAGAGAGAGAGGGACGCACGTTCTGCCGGTCGATGCGTCGCCAGCGCACGATGAGCACGAGCAGCGCGGCGATGATGGCCAGGATGAAGCCACCGAGCACGTACACGAGCGTCTCGACGCCCATGGGGAGCCGGTTGAGCGCCGAGGACGCGGGCGGGCGCGTGTCGACGCCCGAGGCGTTGAAGACCCAGACGTCGCTCCTCGGGACCTGGTAGCTGCCGCCGAAGACCACCATGCCGTCCTCGCGCCACGGAGCCGCCGCGTGGTTGTAGCGCAGCGACGGCGACGCCGACGTCACGACCGCCGCCTCGACCTCTACCGACGCGGACAGCTCGCCGCCGCGGCCCTCGCCTGCTCCGGAATCCACGGTGACGCTGCACCGCACCACGTCGTCGAACACGTAGCCGCTGGCGCTCCGCGGCGGGCGGTAGTAGCCGCCAAAGAACCACATGGACGAGCCCATGGACACGACCGACGTGTACGCGCGCGGAGGCACGCCCGCGGCGCTCGCCTCGAGGCTCGCCCAGCGTTTCGAGGCGAGGTCGAAGAGCCACAGGTCGTCCAGCACGCTCCACGTGGCCTTGGACTGAGACTCGGACAAGTGCCGGCCGCTAAAGACCAGCAAGTACGCGACGCTGTCGACGTCCACCTTGGCCACCGAGTGCGAGAAGCGCGACGGGGGCGAGGCGTCGCCACTACGGGGGTCGAGCCGCGTCCAGGTCATTGTCGAGAGGTCGTAGCTCCACAGGTCCCCGTGGTCTCGCGGCGGGTCGTACGAGATGCCGCCGAAGACGAGCAGCTGGTCGTCGTGGACGGCGATCCCAGCCTCCGAGCGCGGCAGCGGCGCCAGCTCGCCCGTCGTGTCGTTGCTGCCTGCGTCCTTGACCCACTGCAGCGACGCGTCCGGCTCGTCGGCGAGCTGCAGCCGCCACACGTCGTTGAACTGCGCGACCGGGATGGACGCGCTCGTGAGCGCCGCCGGCGTGGACGGCCCGTCGGGGGCGAGCATGGCCGCCAGCGACACGCCGCCAAACAGCACGAACTCGCTCGCGCTAGAGTTGGCGTGCAGCGCGCCCGAGACGTGGAACCGCGTGCCTGGCGCGGCGCCCGCTGCCTCGCCCTGCGCCACGCGCGTCCAGCGCTGGCGTGTGAGGTCGAACGCCCACGTGTCGCTGAACTCCTGGTCCTCGTCGGCTCCGCTGGTGGCCAGGCCGATGCCGCCGTAGACGTACAGGTGGTCGCCGAGCGTGACGGCGGCGTGGGCCGAGCGCCGGGCCGGCTGCGCCGACGCCTCGGCCATGCTCGGGTCCCACAGCCGCCTCCATTGCGCCTGGGCGGCGGTCGCCGCGACTGCCGCGAGGGTCAAAGACAGCCAGACACGGGCGAAGACCATAGCTCGATAGCAGCGTCACGCACGTTGCCGGCAGCCTGAAGAATGGCCGAGGTAAGGCGCGGCAGCCTTGCTCGGACATGGGTTGGCACGGAAAGATGCGGCTAATTGCGCGGCCGAGCTCCCTCCCGGACAGAGAGAGTATTTTGGCGTGGGGCGTATCTTTCCTCTGCCCCGATTTACTGCAGGCAACGTGCAGAGAATGTGACAGTCGTGGCCGATGCAGAAATACCTCACGGAGCGATCTTGGCCTCCCCCATGTTGAGCACGTCATGACGCCTCCAGTGGCGCTCTCCTACGCTCCTCGTCTATATCGCCAAGCTCTCCACCACCGTCTTGGCGTTGTCGTGGCGCCTCGACAGGCTCGAGCGGCGCTAGTCCCTCCTCTCTAGTGCCCTCCGACTCATGAGGCGCCTCCTGCTCGCCCTGACACGGCTCGGGGGACGCCAGCTCCGCCTGAAGGCCTCTTCCGCGACTTTGAGGATCCGACTGCTGTATTCCACGCAGCATCGCGCTTGTTGGGCCGTCCTTAGACCGCCCCAGCGCCGATGGAGACGACTCTGAGGGCGCTGCCGCAGAAGTGGCCAGGCTGGAGGCTTCACTGTCGTGAGGCGGTTCTTCGATAGTATCAGTGGAGGTTTCAGCGCTTGGATCCGAGACGGACGTGTCCACGGCCTCTTCTCGCTGCTCGTGCTCATCGTGGCGATCAAGGAACTGCCCACGAGACGTCAGTGTCCACGAGTTAGTCAGCAGTTCACCCACCGACTATCGACCAGTCCCGCTCCGAGCGGCACCTGCTGCAACTGGTCTCGGAACTGCAGCTGCGTGTCCGTGAGGGGCGGGAACGCCCACTCGCCCACCTCGTGCCGCTGCTGCAGCACCAGGACGAGGCGCTCGCTGGAGAAGCGGCTCTGAGCGACCAGCGCTGCCCACTGCACCGGACATTGGACGTGTGAGTCGCCACCACGCAGGGAAAGCGAGCGCCGCGGGGAGGCACGCACGTCGAGCTGGACGTCGGCCAGTTTGCGGAGCTCCGTGTCCTGGAAGACCGAGTGCGCCTGCCACAGCACGTCCGTGGCCTGCAGACAGCGTCAGCTCGCTCCAATTGCCGGTGGCGTGGCAATAGCACGGTGGAGCCTGGACACACGCACCGACTCGGCTAGGACGCTCGTCGACAGCAGCGACGTGGCGTCCAGCGCCGTGTAGATGGCGGCGATGTGGCTCTCGAGCTCCATGGACACGTCTCCCTCTGCGCCTCTCGGGTTCTCGCTGCTGCTCTCTGCGCTCGCACAAGTCGCTGCAAGGGCGATCTTTTCGCCCGCGGCTTGGAGGACGACGGCACCTGGGCCGCACCGGACCGCAACGTGCTCCAGCAGCCGCAGACACAGGACCCGCACGCGATTGAGCGCTGGCCGAGCACGTCACAAACACACAGACAGAGCCAACCGGGCGTTAGCTCTTGTCGCCGTGACCGCTTTGCCGCCAGAGCTCTCGAGACGCGACGGTGCTTACGGGCGGTCGACTTTTTGAGCTGCGGCATGCGCGCCGTCACCATGTGGTCCAGCAGCCGCAGCAGCTTGTGCACGCCGCAGACGAGGTACAGCACGTCCATCTTCCACTGCGCCAGGCGCGCGCGCGAGACGAGGAGCGAGGCGTAGGCTTCCGTCAGGCTCGCGAACACGTCGAGCAGCATGGTGGCCAGCAGCTTGTGCAGCTTCTCGTGCACGCCGAGCGAGCGCTCGTGCTTGCACAGGACGGCGCCGCGCACGCGCTCGAGCAGCAACTGGAGGCGGAAGACCCACGCCTGCACGGCGTAGGTGCAGCGCGTGTTGCCGAACCAGGGCTTGCTCGCCGTCCACGCCTGCTCGAACACGCCAGGCAGCACGTACGCGACGCTCTCGTGGAAGAAGGCGCGGTGCGCAAAGTGCGCGAGCGTGTCGATGGTCTCGAGCAGCTCGCGCTCCATGCGCTCGAAGGCGCGGTCGACCCACGTGAAGTGGATCGCGCTGTTGCTCGCGCTCGGGAGCCGGGGGCGCCGCTGCCGGGGCACCGTGTCGAGCTCGTGCCGGCAGATGCGCCACACGTGCAGCAGCCGGACGGCGCTCGCGTACTCGGCCAGCACGAGCTCGAGCGTCAGCTCGGCCGAGCCGCCGCCGCCGCCGCACTGCCGCAGCCGGTCGCTCGAGCGCCGCCGCACCTTGGACACCTTCTCGGCCAGCACCTGCACGAGCGCGCGGCTCAGCGCCACGCTGTGCGCCTGCATGCACGCGCCGACCACCTCGGTCTCCTCCAGCAAGTGGTGCGCGAGCTTGTCGAACGGCGACAGGCAGTTCCCGAAGAGCCCCGGGCGGTAGCTGCTGCCCGTCAGCGAGAAGGACGCGTCGCTCGACCCGACCTCGTACCTGCCGCTCGCGCTGAACGCACCCGGCGCCGCTGAGAAGGACGGCTTGAGCGCGGGCTTGGCGCTCGCGGACGGTCCTGGCTCGCCGTCCCGGTCGAGCAGCCCCGCTGACGAGGTCGTCGCCGCCGAGTGGCTCGTCATGCTCGAGTTGCGGCTCCCATGCGCGTTGCTGCTGTAGTTGGCGCTGCTGGACGCGGCGCCGGCCTCTGCGAGCGCCGTGATGGCCTTGAGCGTGGCGGCGCGCCCGAGCGACAAGCCGCGCGAGCGCATGAAGACGAGCGACGCGTACATCTGGCTGCGCTCGGTGGCGGTGCTGAACACGTCGAGCTGCAGCGTGGAGCGGAAGTAGCGCGAGAAGATGTGCTCGCCCTTGCCCACGGACGGCTCGACGAGCGCCCAGAGCGCGCTGCGCACCTTCTGGCCGAGCTCGCCGTTGGGGAAGATGGAGCTGACCTCGACCACGACGCTCTGCATGAGCTCGAGCGTCTCGCGGAAGCGCAGGCCCATGAAGGTGCGGAAGTCGGGGCACACGGGCACGCCCACGAAGCGCAGGTCGCGCGCGTTGAGCCACTCGTCGAGCTGGAGCAGCTGCGCCAGGCTGCTGCCATCGAGCAGCGCGCAGCCCTCGAGCGAGGGCTTGAGCCGCAGCTTGCACTTGCGCTCGTCCACGTCCGTGATGCGCACCTCGAGCCAGAGGCTGTCGCGGCCCGTGTTGACGAGCACGCGCTGGCCGACCCAGCGGCTGACCCACGCGTGCTTGCCGAGGCGGCGCGCCGAGAGGTCGAACTGGGCGGCCAGGTCGGCGTTGGCCAGCAGCACGGCGTAGATGTGGCCGTCGAGCGACTCGACGCGGCTCGACACCTTGCGCTGCGCGTCGTCGTGCAGCGTCGTCACGTCCCGCTCGGACGCCGAGAAGACCGACTTCTGCCACCACACGCCCACCGCGGCGCCGTCCGCGACCAGCAGCTTGACGTGCTGCCCGGGCGGCATGGGCGGCAGCAGCGCCGTGCCGAACCGGTCGTCGATGCCGCCCAAGTGGTCCGAGAAGATGTTGAGCTTGCTCCGGTACCGCCGCGGCCGCGCGTAGTAGGTCGCGTACGGCTGCAGCGGGTCCGTGGACGCCAGCGCGCCATTGCCGCTGCTCCCGCCTGCGTCCGCGGCTGCGGTCACCGCCGCGGTGGTCGCGACCGCCGCCTCGGCCATCTCGCGCGACCACTGGTTCGAGTACTCGAGCAGGCTGTCCATCTGCGCCTCGAGCGGCGGCACCAGGTACTGGCTGTACACGTCCGTGAGCAGCGACTCGAACTTGCCGGCCACGTTCTCCTGGATGGACGCCACGTCGTCGCCGAAGATGGTCGACAGCGTGCCGTCGGCCGAGAAGAGGCACACCGTGTCCACGTCGCGCCGGATCTCGTGCTTGACGAACTCGGCGTGCCGCTTGAGCACCGACACGCTCGTCCCGTCGTCCGGGTCCACCGCGAGCGACGGCTCTGGCGAGGCCGCTGCCGCCGCGGGAGCGCCGTGGAGAGTCCCGGCTTGCTGAGGTTGCGTTGGTGATCGATACGCGGCGGCCACCTCTTCCCGCCGCGCGTCGCTGTAGGCGGTCCACTGGAGCTCGGCCGGCAGGAAGCGGACATAGTGCAGGATGGACTGCAGCGTGAGCCGCCGCTGCTGCAGCTCGCGCAGGATGGCGGTGCCCAGCAGCTCCCCGAGCTCGCGGAACATGTCCTGGATGCAGTCGATAACGCGCTCGTTCAGCCGCGGAGACGCGGTCGGCGACGACGGGCCGAGGCGAGGGGACTCGCCGGCCGACGCGCCCTGTCCGTCTGCGCCGCTCGTGACGCTGTTCATGCTCGAGCGCTTGCTCAGCTTGCGCAGCAGCTTGGGCTTCTCGTGCACGTGCTCCTCTACCTGCCGCTCTACCACCTCGAACGCGTCGCGCGTGTCGAGGTAGAGCTTGGCGGCCGCCATCCGCCGCGGGTTGATGGCGCCCGGCGTGTCCGCGCCACCCGGGAGCAGCGCCAGCCGCCGGATCTCCTCGAGCAGCTGGACGACCACGAGCTCGTCGGACGAGACGGTTCCTAGCCCGTGGATGGTGGCCGCGTCCTCCATGGCCGCCGAGTCGGAGCTGATGTTGAGATGGAGCGGGCGGAGGTGCAGCAGTTGATGGGGGCGGGCCTGTTAGTTGAGCTGGAGCATTCCCTGACGGTGGAGCTGCGATGGCAACACGAACGGGAGCGACAGAAGGGTGAAGAACTTCCCCCAGAGCCACCTGGAGGCCTCAAAGACTCTGGTCAACTGCAGAAAGCTCCCGAAACGGGCATAGCGCCGGTTTCTCGTGCTCTCCACGGCCCCAAAATACACTTGAGCCGGTCTTTTTCTCGGCTGGAATCCACAGCTGGCGGTACACGTCATAGCAACAGTCGCTGCTGGCTCTACCCTGCAGCGCAACACTTGGCTTTGCATGAGGGCTTGTGCACCGGCATCAGCTTCAACGTGTTCTGGTTGAAGCAATGGACATCCGCGTGTACAGTACTGTGACGCTCCCTTTAGAAGCCCGTGGGCTGCTGTAAGATCCGTGAGAGACCTCGTACTGTACTATACGGCGTATGGTCGTGAGCTCGACTATGTGGTATAAGAGGGGAAGGATCAGCAGCTCTGCTAGTCCCCACATCACTCACCCTTCGACCTGGGGTCTCGACTCGCGAAGGGCAGTGAGGCTTCACACTGCATGTATCCTGTTCCCCACCAGCGTTCCGGCCTGGAACTTCTAGAGCCGCAGAGAGCCTCTTTAATCACATATATATGTATAAGTGGTTTAGAGTAAAATCATTTTTAACTATTAAAAAGTTTATTATCCATGAAACTATATTTAAATTAATAAACGATTAGTTATGAAACATATCACAGTACTACTTCCTCGTCGAGGTGTTTTACCTCGTCCGAGGTTTTTCCGCTGTCCGTGGCCTCCCCCTGCGAAAAATAACGGCAGTTCGGCGCGACGACGGACCGCCCGCAGAGGAGGAGGAAGGGGAGCCATGAACGACGGCGGCATCGGCCTCGGGCTGGAGCTCGGGCTGGACCACGAGGCGGCCATGAGCGGCCCGCCGGCCGTGGACGTGGGCGCGCTGAGCGACGCGATCCGCGGCATCCTCAAGGACGCGGACCTGGAGCAGCTGTCGCGGCGCATGGTGCGCAAGCAGCTCGAGGCGCAGTTCCAGACGGACCTGTCACACTACAAGGACACTATCAACGAGACGATCCTGCGGCTGATTGAGGAGCAGCAGCAGATCGAGGAGGCGGAGGAGGCGGCGGAGGAGGAGGACGAAGAGGATGAGGACGAGCCGGAGCCGAGCGAGGACGAGGACGAGGACGAGGACGAGGACGAGCGGGCCAAGCCGCGCGCACGCAGCAAGGCCAAGAAGGCGCCGGCCGCCAAGAAGAAGAGCGCACCCAAGAAGCGCGCGCGCAGGTCGGCGGATGACGAGGATGAGCGCAAGGCGCCGTCGGGCGGCGGGTTCAACATGCTGCTGTCGCTGTCGCCTGAGCTGGCGAGCGTCGTGGGCGCCGACCGGATGGCGCGCCCGCAGATCGTCAAGGCGCTGTGGGCGTACATCCGCGAGCACAACCTGCAGGACCCGAAGAACAAGAAGACGATCGTGTTTGACGATAAGCTGCGCAGCGTCTTCCAGCGCGACTCGGTGACCATGTTCTCCATGAACAAGTTCGTCAAGCGGCACGTGCGGAAACCGGACGACCTGCCCGCGGGCGGCTGGGCCGACATCCCGCGCGACGGCGTGTCGAGCGACGAGGACGAGGCCGGCAAGACCAAAAAGAAGGCGGCGGCCAAGCGCAAGAAGAAGCCGAGCGGCCGTGGCGGCGACGACGCCGAGGACGGCGAGACGAAGAAGAAGCGCGCCAACCCGTTCAACACGGAGCTGTCGCTGTCGCCGGAGCTGGCCGCCGTGCTGGGCAGCGACCGCATGGCGCGCCCGCAGATCGTGAAGAACATGTGGGCGTACATCCACGAGCACGACCTGCAGGACCCGGACGACAAGCGCAGCATCCTCCTGGACGACAAGCTGCGGCGAGTGTTCCAGCGCGACTCGTTCACCATGTTCTCGATGAACAAGTACATCAAGCGCCACGTCCGGAAACCCGAGGACCTGCCCGCGGGCGGCTGGGCCGACGTGCCCCGTGATGGCGAGTCGAGCGGCGACGACAGCGACCGCGGCCCCAAGAAGAAGGCGCGCAAGTGACGCTCGACGCCCCGTAGTACGCTATTGGCGGCTTTATCTGCACTGGCGGCTGCTATCAGAGCGCCGCGGCGAGGCAGTTGGTTGCCTTCCTACTGCATGTTTGAGAGATATATAAGAGCACGGTGCACTAACAGCAGCAGCACCACCAGCAGCAGCAGCAGTAGCAGCAGCAAGCATTGACGCCCAACCGTTGCTGGTCGGTTGAATGCCTCTAACGACAGGTTGGTTACCCCGTGTAACCATATATACTTCAAGTCAAATGCAGCGTATACCCCTGTTGGGCGGAACGAACGATGCGATGCAAGTTGCAACGTAGAGACGAAGTCAGGTGGACTGATACTTACGAAGTCCACGGTAGTGCATGATGTCATCATCATTTTAAAAAACTGTTGCGCGAATGTCGCGCGTCCCTGTCGCTCATGAGCTCGTTCTTTCCCGCAAAACGGCAACCCGCCGGTCAAAGAGCGACGGCGGGAGGAAGAAGCTGTTAGTGCGTTGGCGGGCTCTTGTCGCCGGCCGTGTTGCGAGGCGAAGCGTTAGGATTCCTGGACGCGCGGCGCATCTGCTGCAGCTCGACGCGACGCTCTATCCGACCGTACTGGTCCGCCTTGCTCGATCCGAGTAGTCGAATCGCTATCGCCGTTTGTATTTGAGGAACCTTTGGTCGAGGATCGGCCGCTAGAGGACGCCAGAAAACGCGCTGCGAGAGGGAGATCGACATGGTGGACGCGCTGTTCGATACAATCCGCGAAGTGGACGCGACGCTGCAAGATTCCTCGGTAGAGCCCGCGCCAGCGAACGCGCAAGGACCCAATGCCGACCACGGACCGGAGGAGGACGAAGACGAGGCGGAGTGCCGCGTGTGCCGAGGCGAAGCGGTGCGTTGACGGTCTTGCTGCTTGTTTCTTGCTACTATAGTATGCTGCGCAGATATCAGAACCGCTAACTGATGCGACTCGTTTCTCGTTGGATGTGGGCAGGAGCCGGACCGGCCGCTGTTCGCGCCGTGCAAGTGCAGCGGCAGCATCCGCTTCACGCACTCGGACTGTCTGGAGCAGTGGCTGGAGCACTCGGGCAAGATGTACTGCGAGCTGTGCGGCCACCAGTTCGAGTTCAAGCCGCTGTACGACGCGAGTGCCCCCGACGTGCTGCCGTGGTCAGAGCTGCTCGGCACGGTGCTGCGCATCGCGTTCTTCAAGTGGCTCCCCTTCGGCGTCCGCGCCGCGCTGGTCCTTGTCCTGTGGCTCGCGGTCGCGCCGTGGTGCACGAGCTGGCTGTACCGCATGTGGCTGCTGCGCGCGTCCGCGATGGTCAACGTCAACTTCTCGGAGCGCTTTGACGCGGCCCACGTCGTCGCCGACATCTTCTCGGGCATCGTCCTCATCGTGTGCATCGTGTTCTCCTTCCTGGCGCTCATGTCCTTCGCAGACTTTTTGCGCTTCCACCTGGACTACATTGAAGAGCAAGTCGACGAGGACAACCGCGCCGACAACCACGTCCACCACCGCCATCACCGTAACCAGAATCAGAACCAGCAGGAGGCCGCCCCGCAAGCCGCGCAACACGAGGACAACGCTGACGCCGACAACGCGCTGAACGCTCCAGCGGCAGCCGCAGACGAAGCCCGTGGGCGTGACGTGAACCCGCAAGTTGAAGAGTTCGATGAAGTGGGAGGCGGCGTGCGGCAGCTCGGCAACTTGGAAGATGGCGAGTCGGACGATTCGTCGGATGATGAGGAGTGGGCTGACCGAGACCACCGCGAAGAACACCACGAGGAGGACCACAACCATGGCGGAGGCCTTTTCGCCGACGCGTTCCTTCATCACCCAATTGACGTTGGGATGGGGCACCACATTGAACCAGAGGCGAACGGTCTCCGGCACCGACGCGGCCACCACGAGCACCCCGAGCGTGATGAAGGAGTGCCCGCGCCGGCCGCTGACCCCCAAGATGAGCATGCCGGCCCAGCGGCAGTCCCGCCTCGTCGCAATATCCGCAACCGCGTCAACAACCCCGGACTGGCGGGCGCCGGCGGGAATGGCAACGCAAACCGCGAATGGGAGGACGACTTCGAGCACATGGAGATCAACATCGCCATGGACGAGCTGCTCGGCCTGCGCGGCGACATCGTCGTGCTCTTCCGCAACGTGTCGTGGCTGCTGGCGTTCAACGGGGCGTATCTGGGGCTGTTCGCGTTCATCCCGTACACGCTAGGCAGCACGCTGCTGTCGGGAGGTGGCCAGATCGTGTCGGCGGTGCCGTTCACGTTCTCTTCATCGCTGTCTCCTTTGGTAGCTGTGACTGGCGAGAGCGACGCAGCAGCGGAAGGCTCTGCCACAGCAGGTGTCGATTCGTCGATGCCCATCGTGTCGTTCGCGATCCGCACACTGTTGCAAGCAGTTGACGGGGCCAAGGCGCGCGGCGACTGCCTCCAGCTCGTGGACATTTGCACGTGCGCGACGGGCTACCTCGCGATCTGCTGCACGATCGTGCTGTGGCGCTTCATGGTCACCAAGGCGTCGTCGTACATCCACCGACCACTCATGGGCGGCTTGCTGTGGGCGCTGCGGTGCCTCACGGCGATTGTCAAGGTGTCGACGCTGCTGCTACTCAAGATGGTCGTGCTCCCCATCGTGCTGGGCCTCGGCATTGACTTCGCGACGCTTCATCTCTTCATGGTGTCGCCGCACACCCGCGTCGCGTTCTGTTTGAAGCAGATGGTTGGCGCGCTCATGGTGCACTGGGTGCTCGGGATCACGTTCATGCTGTTCGTCACGGTCGCGGTGCTCCAGCTGCGGGAGGTGGTGCATCCGGACCTACTCGCCAAGGTGATCCGTCCACAAGAGGACCACCCGGACTTGCTGCGCACGCTGCTGAGCGAGAAGTGCGTCAAGCACGCGCGGCGGATGGTGTTGTCGCTCGCGATCTACGCGGCGCTGCTCGTTGTGATCGTCCACGTGCCCGTCCGCATTGCGGGCGCGGTGGTGCCGCATCTGTTCCCGCTCACGTTGCGCTTCCAGTACTTGAACGCAGAGATCCAAGTGCCTCTGGAGCTGCTGGCTGTCCACTTGGTCGTCTTGAGCGTGCTCGAGCACGCCAAGAACGGCATCGGGAGGTTTCAGCACGCGGCAATCACGTTCGCGAGCAAGTACCTGGGACTGACGGCGTTCCTACTGCCGCGCATCTACATGGAGCGCACGCTGGTCGACCGCAACACGAACGTGCGCCGCCGCGTCCGCGAAGAGCACGTGCTGGCGCCTCCTCCGCTGCACTTCCACCCGCGCGCGCAACTACCTGCCGAGGAGCTTCGCGTGGACGGCCATCGATACCTCCCGTGGCCAGAGGAAGGTCTCGACGATTCCGAGCAGACCGAGTACGAATTGCTTCCTCGACGCACGCCGACGCGCGTGCCTCTGCGGCTTGCGGCGCTGGTGGCCTTCTCGTGGTCCGTGAGCGTTCTAGTGGTGGGCGCGTTCCTGTTCGGCTCGCTCGCGTTTGGGCGGTTATGCCTCGCGCCGTTTGAGCGTGTGACGGGCATCACACACGACCCGCTCGCCATGGCGGCGGGCGTGGAGATCATGTGGTTCCTGGTTAATGGCGTTCAAGCATTCCAGGTGCTAACGCGGCCGATCGACCAAGTGGCGCCGGCGCTCGTGCAGCGCGGCTATGGCGTCAAGAACTTGACGCCCGCCTCTGCGGTCACATGCGTCTTGGGCTGGGTGTACGTCTGCCCCTTCCTGCTCGGCCACGCGCTGTGCAAGTGCTTCCCTGTTGCCAAGAGCTCGTACCTCGAGAGCTACATGCTCGGCTGCCTGCTCCTCAACTTGGTGTGCTGGCTCGTGTGCACCGTGCGCACGCGTCGACGCGGCCGGCGGCACGGCAACGGCCCACGGAACGTGGACGAGTTCGACGAGCCCTTCATCCCGGACGAGGAGGACGCGCAGATGATGGACGACGAGGAGTTCCTGGACGGGGACGACGAGGACGAGGACGACCTGTTCGACGACGACGAGGAGGAGGACCTGATGGACGACGACCACCACGTGCGCGAGGGCGGCGTGGACCACGAGCGCTTCGAGGGCGAGGCGGCCGCCGCGGCTGGCGGACCCGGCGCGCACGGCAACAACGTTCATGCGGACCGCGATAGCTTCGTCGCGTGCCTGCGCAAGTCGTACCGGCAGCTGCGGTTCACGCTCGCGGTCCACGAGAGCGAGGTGCTGCGGCTTCGCCGCGACCCCATCGACGACCGCTGCTTCGACGTGGCGTTCTTCCAGGACCGCGTGCTCTGGCCGACAGCCACCTTCCTCCTCGGCATGCTGATCGCGCCGACGCTGGCGGCGTCGCTGGTGACGTTCACCCTGTCGCCGATCGCTGGCTCGCGCATCGAGCAGACGGCGTTCGCGGTCTCGGCGCTCGTGATCGGCTCGGCGTACCTGCTGGTGCGCGCCCACGCGTTCGTGAAGCTCTGGGTCGCCAACCTCTGCGAGTCGATCCGCAACGAGCGCTACCTGATCGGGCGGCAGCTGCTGGACATGGCGAGGTAGACGAAAGACGCGACAGTAGCAGTGGACCGGCCCAGTGGCCTACAGGTTCCTTTATATATTCCGCGCGAATCGCTAAACCCCATGAAGCGACCTCAGTGTGGGTGTAAGCTGGGCTTGACCCAGTTGCAGTTGCAGTTGCAGTTGCAGTTGCGGCTTTGACGCGGCTTGGATCACTCCAACTCGGCTCGGCTCGGCTTGGCTCGGCTTGGCTCGGCTCGGCTCGTACAGGCTTGGCTCGGCTCGGCTCGGCTCGTACAGGCTTG